>LTAE01001932.1:0-11129 GCA_001647135.1 Pontederia paniculata | reverse complement strand
CTTCATCGGTCGTCCGCCAATCCTGCGATCGTCCGATCCTCAGCCTCCATCAGCTCAGACAAACTCTTAGGCGTCTGCTTTTCTTCTCACCAAGACTCCGGACGTCCTTTGTCTTCACCTAATAGCAACCGGTCGCCCGCACTCAACCTACGGTCGACCACTCATCCGCCTGCCTTCTGCTTTGGTCGTCCACTGTCTCCATCCTGAGCCCTCTGGACGTCCATTGCCTTCATCCTCAAATTTTCGATCGTCTGCTCCTCAACATCGGCCGACCTCTCCTCTGCTTAGCCAAGACTCCTTCTTCGGCTAAGTCTTTACCGGGCATCCACTTCTCCTTGGACCGCCCGTTCTCCAACCTTTGGTCGTAAAGGTGTTGCCTTTGGTCGCCCATTTCTCATCATCGGGCGACCTCTCCCATTAAGCCCTTTGCTCCGATCGTCCTTTCTTTATCTTTGATCGATCGGTCATCCTTTTGCTCCTCTCCATATGTATTCCTCCTTTATGTTAGTCGACCGCTTCATATGCTTATGATGATCACTGCACACATGTAGTTCTTCTGATATATCTTCTGTGTGCACAGATCGTCCATTCCTTTAGCTTTGGTCGACCTATCAACTCTGAACTTGAAAACATCCTGTTACAGAAATCAGCTCAACAAGTTCATCAGTATAGACTAAATTTCCTTACAAATTTGTGATCATCAAAATACTTTCGGGATCCTAGATTCAACAATATGAAATATACTTATTGATTTAGTTACGCATGATATATATAATTTGTTAGAAATGTCATGTTGTTAGGTGTGAATTAGTTTTGGATTTCATGTATATTATGTTGAAAAAAGGTTGAACGTGAAATTATAATTTCTTTTCTTAATACATAAGCTAAATGGGATGATGATAATAATAATATAGAAAATTAAATTAGATTAGAGATACACAAAATTTACGTGAAAAATCTCTTGAGATTAAAAAAAATTATAAAAAATAGTATGATACAAAATTTCTTCTCTAATGAATATAGAAGAATATAAAAAATAATCTTAAAATCTTGCAAAATAATATCTTTGAATAATAGAATAGATGCTAAAAGAATTTTACCGAAATATAAAAATTAATAAGGAGGCTCTTAAAAATCATTGTCTATAATTTTAATTAAAAATAGATCAAAATGCGTCTCTAAATTGAAGCCAAAAAAATTCTTTTTTTCTCTTATCTTCTCTTTCCTCTATTTTCCAACTTCTCTTCTTGGTTGTGGCTTCAAAGAGAAATTTTTTTCTCTCCTCACAGATCTCTTCGTGCGGCAAAAAAAAATATTTTCTTTTATCTTCACGGCTTGACTTTTTTCACTCATTTTTTTTCACCGGCTTCTCCTCCTCACGGCTCATCTCCAATCGTTATATATTTATATGGCTGCACCTTTATAGGAGTTGGAGTTGGACTCCCATGGCCGCCACGGCCTTCATCTTTCTGATCCACATGAGCTGATGAACTGGAAAAAGAGGAAGAGTTCATGAACTGCGAAAGAGGGGAGAATTAGGAGCTCAAGTGCTCTTGGGAAGACCCTATCATGGTGGCGTCGGTGCTTTCCTCTAGAAAGTGGATGCCACATTGTGCAAGTTGTAACACCCGCCATTTCAAAAGAAAAAAAAAAGTACCTCCCACCAGTTAAATCAAATTTAAAATTAGCCACCCTATATATCTTAGGCCACCCTATATATGCCCACTAGCTCATAAAAAATAAGTCGCCAAGGCTCATAGAACTTCCCCTCCTCTTTTCACTTCTCCCCTCTTCCTCTCTCAAGGCCATAAAATACGATAAATAGTATTTGTCATCTTATTCTCTTTTTCTATTAGCCTCATATCGAGGGTCAGGTGTAGCATAAACAACATAGGAGACTAGCACAGAGAAAGAATGTGAAAAGTCTTAACGTTGAGAGAAAACGTAAAAAAGTTTTTAGGATAATCAAGGAAGACATGCCCGTTTGGATACATTTACCAAATTTCAAGGATAAGGGCAGACTATTCTTACATGTGACTCTATCCTTCCTTTTACTAGCATATTTACGTTTGGATGTAATGAGAACATGTATATTATTATTTTTTATTAGTGTTTAGTAGGCATTCAGATTGATATGAGAATAAGCATATTATTCTTCTAGATATTATTTTGAGAAGACATTTTTACCCATGGTCACATGTATATGTTGCCCTAAAATCAATAGAAATTAAAATTTTCTTTCCAACAACAGCTAGCCGAAGCAAAGGGCTGAAAATGAGGTCGCCCGAAGATGAAGAATAGGCGATCGAAGGAAACACCTATAATCAAAGGCTGGAGAACGGGAGGTCCAAGGTGCAGTGGACGCCCGCTGAAGACTTAGTCGAAGGAGTCTTGGCTAAGCAGAAGACGGATCGTCCGAGGTTGAAGTGCGGACGATCGAAGATCTGAGGATGATGGTAATGGACGTCCAAAAGGGCTCAGGGTGGAGACAATAGACGACCAGAAGTGTCAAGACTGGAGTAGACATCCGAAGGCTCAGGGGTAGAAGCAACGAACGATCAAAGAATAAGGTAAACAGAAAAGTGGTCGATCACAGGTTGAGTGCGGGCGACCGGTGGACATTAGGTGATGACAAAGAACGTCCAGGGTCTTGGTGAAGAGCCTTCGGACGTCCAGGATCGGACGAAGGAAGGGCGGACGACCGATGGTATGTCAGAGGTCGTCCGAAGGCTGAGGAGACAGAGCAGCGGTTGATCAGGATATCTGAAAGAAGCAGCAGTGGGCGTCCGAGGAATCTGACGAGGTGTTAGTGGATGTTCAGAGAATATCTGGAGCAGATAGTGGACGTCCGAAGACTCAGGTGGAACGAGCGGACGTCGGACCTATCAGAGGAAGCTTTGACGGAAAAAAATTATAGGAGAGAGATTTTTTTAAAATGACAACAGATGCATTTTTGTCTTATCTGCTGGGAGCAGCATGTTCCTTGGTGAAGCTGGAACAAAACTCCTAGGAACAAATTAGTGTGGGGACCACATTGCAAAAGAAATAGCCGTTTGGATGCAAACCCACGATTTGGAACGTGTTCTACCTCTTGTTCGCATACCAAACGATGCCTAAGGAATCCTTAGGTTTGTAGGAGATTTGTGTCTATCCATCTACAACTTATTTTGAAATATGAGATTACGTTATCAGAACCCCTTCTAATTTTGGTTACTTGTAGCTATAAGAATAGAACAATTGGCGTTCTCCATCTCCTACATGAAATTTATTATGACTAAATTTTTAGTGACATAAAACGCGATGTTTATAGAGACGAGCATTTGTCAGCTTTTGCCATAATTAAAACACAAGAAAAGGATTAATTAAGACCCAATATACAATCCAACAACAACAGTCGCGTCATCTGTTTTATTTAACATAGCAGATTCTGCTTCTCTCTCTCTCTCTCTCTCTGTCTCTGTCTCTGTCTCTGTCTCTCCAGCATCCAACAAACACAGATGGAGAAACCGAATGTGGAGTCTCCTCTGATACCAGACTCCAGTGCAAACGTCGCTCCTTCCGAGTCCGAAAGAGACCTGAGGACGGAAGGCGAGTTCTTCAACGAGTTGAAGAAGCAGCTATGGCTGGCAGGGCCTCTGATCGGGGGGAACCTGCTGCAGTATTCTGTTCAGATGATATCAATTATGCTCATTGGCCATCTCGGGGAGTTCGCATTGGCTGGTGCTTCCATGGCCACGTCCTTTGCTATGATCACTGGTTTCTGCCTTTTGGTCAGTTCCTGTCCTATTGCTAGACTGAAATGTAGAATGTAATATCATTAGATCTCTGCCAAGCGAGGGGGAAAAAAATGAGAGCTTTGGATCATCAGGGGAATATACTAAGTTGTTGCTTTGAAAGGGAGTTGTAGACTTTAGATACATAACCTTGCACTCATCCTTGGTAACCATGGTATTCAAGATAGTTATACATCACAAGAAAAAAAAAGTCTCTAATTCGTGAAGCGACTCATTATTGTTATATGTTTTATGATATGTTTATGTTTTTTTATTTACATTTCATCAGCAGTTCATACTTCATGAGAGACAGCAGCATTCCTGTCATTATTTCATATTGTAATGCAACTTAAACTATCTGCTAGGACGTCGGAATTTGATTCTAATGTCAACATTTCTCTTGGCAACATAAGGCAGTTAATTATCTTTGTCATTCATTTCATACAAAATGTGAATAAAGTGATCTTATAGCAGATTTTGACGTGATGCTTTCTTCCTTGATAAGATGGGAATGGCAAGTGCATTAGATACCTTGAGCGGGCAAGCTTTTGGTGCCAAGAAGTATCATATGTTGGGCGTTCATATGCAGAGGGCCATGCTTGTCCTCACTCTCGTTAGTGTTCCAGTTGCTGTAATCTGGTTCTACGCAGGTAAAATTCTCATGTTTTGTGGACAAGATCCAGAAATAGCGAATGAGGCCGGGTTATATGCGCGATGGATGATCCCGAGCATATTTGCCTTCGGTCTCCTCCACTGCCATATCAGGTTCCTGCAGACACAGAACATTGTTTTCCCAATCATGTTGAGCTCTGGTATCACGTCTCTGTTTCATGTCGTGGTATGCTGGATTCTGGTGTACAAATCCGGCCTTGGCAATAAGGGTGCAGCTTTGGCCAATGACATCTCTTACTGGACAAATCTTCTGCTGTTGGCACTCTATGTCAGGTTGTCCCCCGCCTGCAAAAAGACTTGGGTTGGTTTCTCAAGAGAGGCTTTTCATGATATACTTAACTTTGTTAAGCTGGCCATTCCATCTGCTACCATGGCTTGGTAAGTAACATATGCGTATGCATCTCCCAGTATCTTTGATATGCACTCTTTTCATATGTGCTCTCTGGCTGCTTTTTGATTCCCTGCAGCTTAGAAAACTGGTCATTTGATATAATGGTGTTTCTTTCCGGTCTTCTTCCGAATCCGAAGTTGGAAATTTCAGTATTATCAATAAGGTGAATTTTTATTTTCTACTTTGGTTCTCCTTCAGTGTTATCAGCATGTAGCAAATATGTTCAGGAGTATCAAAATCAGCATATTGTTAAAGTCATAATTTTCTGTATCTCGTTTTATTCATTGTTCCTTTTCGTTATATTCAGTAGTTGATATTCTCATTAAAATTTAACAAAGTATAATACGTTTCAGCCTTAACACATCTTCGACTTTATTCATGCTCCCAGTTGGCCTTGGTGCTGCAGTAAGGTTTGTCAATCAAAAATGTTTTTTTGTCAACCTTCTTCCGTACAGAACTCTTTTATTCATTGCTAATGTGTTCTTCTAGTATCCGTGTTTCGAACGAGCTTGGAGCCGGCCGACCGCATGCTGCTTGCATGGCCATAAAAGTGGTCATGTTCATGGCCATCATAGAAGGTTTATCGGTTGGCTTAACCATGATTCTGGTGCGCGGCGTTTGGGGATATGCATACAGTAACAATGAAGAAGTAGTGAAATATCTGGCAGCTGTGATGCCTATCCTGGCAGTCTCATGTACGATGAATGCAATCCAATGTGTGCTTTCGGGTAGGAACTCTTCATTCATTCTCAAATATGAAGAAGATTGATGTCCATTCTTTCTTAATTTTCATATATCAAAGTTTCTATTATCCTCCAAATCAAATTGATTTACAGAGATGATGACTTGGTAGTTGAGAAAATATGAAAGTTCATGGAAGCTTGATTGTGACATTTTTTTTGGAACTGTACAATGAGTAGGGGTTGCAAGGGGATGTGGATGGCAAAAGATCGGCTCCTATGTTAACCTTGGAGCTTACTACATAGTTGGCATTCCTTCGGCCGTGTTCTTAGCTTTTGTCCTCCATATAAGAGGAGGAAAGGTAGTCATTCTGATTTGTTCTCTATGTTCCATTGTGTAGTTTTTGTTAGTTGATGATGACTGAACATTTCTTCCACTGAAATGTCTTACACAAACAGGGGCTTTGGATGGGAATAACATGTGGTGTCATTGTACAATTAGCATTGTTATCAACTATTACCATACTCACCAACTGGGAAAAGGAAGTAAGTTCCTTGCTTAAGTATATATTTCCAGCTAGTTTCTGCAAATTACTGAACTGTGTCTTTGACAAGAAAATACATTAGTGAAAGCGGTTTAATATATAGTTCACCATAATCAGCTATTTGCTAACCAGGCTTCATCCTTGTCAAGCACTAATAATATTCCACTAATGAAAGCTTAAATTTGTGGTTTCGTGTTCATAAAGTTCAAATCTATTTACTGAAATGATTTCCAACCGGTATAACAGTGTATCGGACTGTTTAACAAACAGTATTATATAATTCTGAGATGCTGACATCTCACATTATTATTATTGAAAAGAGAAATGGATGCATGTGACGAAAAAAAAAGCCAAGGTGAGCACATGTGAGTTGTAAAGCTGGAATATTGCCTGTAAATAATGAACAAGTGTGGTATGTTCCAGCTATCCAGTTAAAATAAGACTTTCAATTTACTAAAAGCTTGCCAGTAGACCTTTATCTTTACAAGTGGTTTTAGGTGTTTTATGTTACTCTACTTTTCAGGTATATATCAAACTTGACATATTCAGATTTCTGAACGAGAATGGAAAACAAATTCAGATAAAGTTTCAAATTCATAGTTCATAAAAATGTATTTTCTAATGTTTTTTACAGGCAAGAAAGGCGAAGGAAAGAATTTTCAACTCTACAATCCCTGCAAACTTGGGAACATGATGATTCAACTCAGTTAACCAAACAACTCGGCACCGGCATAAATTCAGCTTTTGCCTGCAATTAATCTTTTTTTTTCTATTGTGCATGGATCATAGAAGTTTGCTTGCCAAGTCTGAAATAGGAATTAATCTTCATCCTCTCAGCAACACAAAAGGAAAACTCAGCATTGTAGAACCTTTACTGTGCTCTTTGAGTTGTCTCATGGAATTTGCTTGTAATGACAATTCTGTACTATTTTTGTTGAGAAAAACCATCTCTTATGTTCTTCATATGATAACTCTACCAGCATGGCAGCATGTAATACCATTCCAATTTACGTGTAACTATTACCCTGACTTGACAGAGAATAAATGATGGGCCAAAGCAACAAGGTTATATGAGATTTCCTGATACAGAAATAGCATGCAAATTGTGTTTTAATTAAAAGTCCGAAGAACAGATATTTGCTGAAAGTGTTACAATTCACTGAAAGTGGCAGATATTGACTTTATTTTGCAGAGCTGAATTTGAAAACATTGTATTAGGGTAAGACTTTTTAAACATAATACAATCATGGGAAATGAGCGTGTAAGGTTTTACACGAGTAAATATGCAAAACTACAAATACCTTTGAGTAAAACAAAAAAGTATGAATTATGATGAAATCAATTTATTTTAAACTAAAAGTACTTATAATTTTATATGTCTATACATATTTGTATAGAATACACACGTTCATTTTCCTTTACGATAATAATATAATTGAAATGTATATACTTAAGGTTAAGCTAATTTTGTTTAACATAAACATTAGTTCTATTTTAATGATAACACACATGCATGGTGATATGACAATTATTATTATTATTATATTATTATTATTATTATTATTATTATTATTATTATTATTATTATTATTATTATTATTATTATTATTATTATTATTATTATTATTATTATTATTATTATTATTATTATTATTATTATTATTATTATTATTATTATTATTACGTGAATGACCATGGTGTGTGTAGGAAGGAATCATTTGGACATAGATTAAAATTAGGATTATTTCCTTTTATACCACGGAAAGTATAGCTTATTTTCGCATCTGATCCCGAATTACAAACTTCAAACTAAGCTCATGACCTTTTGCATTGTCAAGGAAAGGTTTAACCATATACACTAGAACACCCTAGTACTACAACCAGCCCTATGTCCTACATATGTGTGTATCAAACATTTATTGATTTTGAACATGACGGTTGAACCTCCTAAGGATGACGAGTAACTTAATGGAGAACAATAATCGTAAGAAAACTCCTTTTGTTGCACTTTTGGAGCAAGATGATTGTTGCATTAGTCGTTAAAGCTTGAGTAGACGTTGTTGTGCCAATACAATGAATAGCCATTTGGGTAATAGATGTTTGTCTTAACAATGCTTTAAATTACTAATGTCCTTAATTTAAATCAATCAACATTAGATACAAAAGTCTTCTTGTCACTTTACTTCAATTATTTATGCAGACCACTTGTTCATCAACTTGAGTTCGTGTTTGTAATTTCTAGCCTTTTTGCTATGTTAGCATATTTTTAAGGATTATTTGCTTTTACACTGATCAAACTATAGCTTATTTTCACATCTAATCATGAACTGCAAATTGACAATTTCTTATTCATAAATTTGTTCACATTTGACAAAAAGCTCCTTCCGTCACTCAGCGTTAACTTTTCTATTAAATTCAATTTTTTTAGATTTATTAAATTACCTTTTTATCTTCGATTAAGAATATATTGCTAGAGCTCTCCACTATAAAATATTTCGGAGATAGTTGGAGCTTAAAGTAAAACACATATAAACGTCGAAGTGGGAGGCCTACTAAAATAACCCATCTAGGGTTTGTCCGCATGACAACAAGAAAAAATAAACTAAAACACATATAAACTTAACTGAGGGTAAAAAGTAATTTAATAAATTTGAAATTTTGAATTTAACACAAAACTAATGTTGATTGATGTAAGGACCTTCTTCTTAAATGTGAACAAATTTATGGAGAAAATTGTAGATTTATAGTTCAGGATTAGATGTGGAAATAAACTATACTTTGAGGGGTGTAAAAGAAAATAACCCTTAAAGATATGCTAACATAGAGAGACAAAAAGGCTAAAAATCGCCTACAAACACAAACTCAAGCTCATGTGCAAGTGCTCTGTAGAAATAATTGAAGTAAAGTGACAAGAGGATTTTTGTATCTTGTGTTGATTGATTTAATTAAAGACGTTAGTAGTTTAAAGATTGTTAAGACCAATGAAACGATAATGTGTTTATTACCCAAATGTTATTCATTGTATAGGCACTGCAATGTCTACTCAAGGTTTAACAACTAATGCAACAATCATCTTGCTCCAAGAGTGTAACAAAATGAGCTTTCTTACGATTATTGTGTTTTCCATCAAGTTACTTGCCATCCTAAGGAGGTTTAACCGTCTTGTTCAAAATCATTAAGTGTTCGATACAACAACTGTGTAGGGCATAGGTTTGGTTGTAATACTAGGGTATTTCAGTATATATGGTTAAATCTCCCCTTGACAATGCAAAAGGTCATATGATTAGTGGATCTTGTAAGTTTATTGAGAGGAGATAACTAAAGTGTGAATGTAGACCTAACAAATTGAATCATATAAAAAATTGCATTGTGTTAACTATAAATGTTGTGTTAATTGTATGATTCTTTGAGTATCATGTGAATAGATTGAATGGATAGTTGTGACAACGCAAAATGAGTACTAAACTATGGCTATAAAGGCACTTACTATAAGTGGTAAAAAAATGCATACTAAATTATGAAGGTAGTGTCTTTAGAGCCAAGCTTGGAAGTATAAAGGCGGTGAGAGTTTGAGTATTACGACTAGGAGAATAACTGTATTTGTAGTTACGAGGTGTATCACAATAAAAAGGAGGAAAAATTCTAAGGTGTAAAATAGTTTTAAGCTAGACATTGAAAGACTGAGTTGCATCGAGTGTACGAGACTCAAAGTGTCATTTTTTAACACAATAGGTGTCTGATGTAAGGTAGACAATAAGGTAGCACCAAAGGAGCAAGGCTAAGAGTACCACCATAAACTATTTTGAGTATGGTAGATACTAAAGATGTGATACGTGGAAGGAGTAGGTTTGAAGCTATTGAAGTGGTCATTAAAAGTGACTAAAGCATGGTAGACATAAATGTGGATTACATTGAAGGGCAAAACTTTAAGAGTGTTCATCACAAACACTATGTGTGTTTGAGTAAGTAGAAATCACATCATAGTAGGGCATTACTTTATTGAACTACCATCAATGCTTTGTGGCACCATAAATCATATTTTAGTTAACCATTGCCTCATTGTGGGACTCGAGGAGTAAACAAGTGAGACATAATTTGTAAGTAAAGTGGAGATCTATACTATCCAACCATCTCCATTTATATTGTGACCTCTAGAAGTCACATTCTAGAAGGGCATGACTTTATTGATCTATCATCAATGCTTTGTGTAGTCATAAATCTTATTATATTTAATCATTGTCCAATTGAGAGACTCGAGGAGTAATTGGTTGGACATAATTTAGTGTCAAACAGATCGAGGTCTACACTATCCACTCATCTCCATTGATATTATGAGCTCTAGTCACTCGATTTTTTTTTTATGATTACAAAAATTAATATTATCTTTGATTCATGCTTAATTTGATGATATTATTCGATATATTACTTTTCGTGGTCGGATGAGTACATTTACTATTTACATATGATATATGTTATTGACTAATTTATTTTATCTACTTGATTTAAAGAAACAGTAGGAACACCAATTCAACCCCTTCCCCCTCCCGATCTTGAGGTCATATGATCCTACGTGTACTACATTAGTTTTATGTTGCATTCTCTCACTTTCAACAATATGATCTCTGACAATGTTTACTACAATAGGTTTTCGATAAAATATATTATTATTACATGTGTACAATAACTATTATTGATGTGTATACATCTTAATTAGGAAAAAATATATTAATGCATAAAAATGAGCATAATTATAATATAAACTTAAGCTTTTAAAACAAATATTTAATTATGAAAATATTAAATTTGACTTTAAATACATGCATAATCATATAAATTATACCATTTAATAGTAATTCACAATATTTTCATAATCGAACCAGAGATTGTTGGATGACCAACGAACTCATGATTGGGTCATCTCGATCAGGTTCAATTGGATTGAATTAAATTTTATTAAAATACTATTATTTATAATAATCTTAGGTTTTTATAGAACAACTAATACTATATAATATATATAGAGTTTAACAATAACTTACTAGTATTCATATATTAAAATAAAATATTA
>LTAE01001931.1:28580-48863 GCA_001647135.1 Pontederia paniculata | reverse complement strand
GTCGTCCTCCCTTTATCTTTGGTCGACCGGTCAACCTCTGATCCCTCTTCTCATGCATTCTCTTTCAATATCGGTCGACCATTCTATATTCTTAGGACGACCACTACACACATATGATTCTTCTGAAATATCTTTCGTGTGCATAGGTCGTCCATTCTTTTAGCTTTGGTCAATCTAATAACTTCTGAACTTGAATATCCTGTTTCAAAAATCAGCTCAATAAGTTCATTAGTACAAACTAAGTTCCCTTACAAATTTGTGATCATCAAAATAATCTCGGGATCCTAGATTCAACATATCCCTTTAGATATGACTTTCTTGATAGATAATTGTATGCTAGGTTTTTACCCAAGATATTTTTTATTATTACGAATAGGATTTTTGAATCCCTATTTGGCCTCCTAAATACTAGTATTATTCGAATGTAATCATACGAAGATTTTTACACTGAAATCTAGATTTAATTCAGACTAAAATGATGAAGTCTCGATCATGGGCGGTTGGACACGGACAACGTCCTCCTCGGATACGGCCTGCATCTGTAGGGACAAATGTTAGGACCACATCGATCACATAGCATGGCCTAAGTCTGCCAAACACAACTTGCATTGCCCCCGACACGATGAACATGTCTTGGGATTATAATGGATAACTGAAAGTTAGTCGGTCAATACCCGTGTTCCTCTTAGACATTGACCTCCTTCTTCTAAGAAAAACCCTATAGTTGTATTGGTCGTGAAACACGACTCAGGTATGACAAACACGATTCGCTAGTCCTAATGCGCCGACTCTATTTTGAATTATTTTAATGAAATAATTGGACGCCAGTTAGGGCACGAACCACGTCGAAAGATGGATCTCCTAACATGAGCCATGAGCACGTACCACGTTCATAATTTATCACACAATGATGGCACACCTGACTGATGTCATATTTTAATATGAGTGCTATATCTAGCATTGTTGCTGAGATGATGAACAGCGCCGAACACGGACCAGGGTTCATATTAGATATGGCTTGTGTTATCAAGGTGAAATATTTTCCTATTTCCTTGTGCATTCTAGGCGAAGAGTTGTACTTGATTCCACAAGAGGATAAGGACTAATATGTGAAAAAGATAAGGTTTCAACCATGTTCACTAAACAAAAGTTGAAGTTGCCATGCATTGCATTGTTGGGAGTTAATGATGATTGATCATTGTTTGGGCAAGTAGTGTAGTTGTAGCCAAGCTATTTGGTCCCATTGTACAATCTTCTTCTTATTGTGCAACAAAGATAATTCTCAAGTATCCTTCCACTTGTGGACCCTTTTCGTGGTTTGTGCACCACCACTGATCTTTTTTATTTGACGAACCTCCAAAGAGCTCATGAGCCCTTTCAGAGTCATCTTCAAAGTCACCTCGAAGTCACTAATGGAATAAGTCAAAGATAATAAGATAAGCCACATAGACTAAAGTATTGCATCAATTATATCATCAAAAGCATTGCACAAAAAGCAATTAGAACATTGATATAAATCATAGCAATTAGAGCATCGACACAAAGCAATCGTATAGAAAGAAATAAGAGTATTGCATAATATTGTATGAAAAGAAAACAAAGCATAGAGAATGAAACATTGCATTGCATTGATAATTGAGGATTTAAGATTATTCATCTATGTTCTATAATATTTTGTTAATCTTTTTTCTCATGCTTTATTATATAATGAAAGTTATATATATTATTGTCTGACATATTAGGCTTTATAGCTCACGAAAGAATTGTCTATCCTATATTAGATTCTGCATGTGATTGATATGCAAAAGGTATAATGACTGATGACATGTGCAACGATTGATACTCGTAATGAATGAAGCTTGTACATGGATAAAGCATTGGTCTAGATGTTTCTCTTAATCGTAGTTTTTATTGAGTTATAATAGCCATAACTTAGTATTTTGGAGATATACAGTTTGATGTAAGACTTCAACTCATGAAAAGTTTTAGTGTTACATTATTTTATATTTTTTATTGACTGACCAATTAGTTAAATTAGTAATCAGAATATAGCATATATGTGATATAGTCTTCAAAAATGTATTGTGCCACATGAAAGAATATGCTTATGGGACGTTAGATTATGTTTTAATGGTGTAATGTGAGGCCCCTAATTTTAAAGCTATTAACTTCTTAGTGTTCCGTGAACAAGTGTGAAAGTTGAAGTTTGAAGCATAGCTGTTGAGTTCAAACGACAAGCTTCTAAGCCTAATTGGACATCAATTAATTGTTGACCTCGATTGCCCTTCTCCAAGTGTCAGAAAACTGTCACCAAAATAAATGCCACTTAATATCGAAAAAATAGTAAATGCCACTTTCTCCCTCCCTCGACACCCCACCCCCCATTAAAAGAAAGGTAAATGGCATTTTTTTAACATGCCGAAGTACAATTACTCATATCTTATTAAGTAGGAAAAGTTTGAAAAATGAACTACTTTTCAGTTGATAAAACAAATCATACACAATTATTCTTTTTTAACAAAGAAGTCGGGACTATTTTTTACACTCATAATTCCTTTCAAATCACATGTGTAGAAAGGAAATTAATTTTTATGTTTTAATTCTTTTTGGGTAATATGCAAGAAGGATTTCTCAAACATATGATGTAGACAAATCAACCATCTGAGCATGAAATTGGGTACATTTATCTTAACAACAGACTTCATATTTAATTCTCAAGTGTTAATATGTCCAATATAAGATTAAATAGATCAAGCCTATTAAAACTACTGATTTAGAAAATGAATTAAATTTGAAATTAAACATCAAACTGATTTCAAATTACCTAAATTTCTAAAATATTTAAAATTTCAATAAGAATTACATATCAACAATATCAAATTATACTATAATTTAATCCAAATTAAATATATTTAACTATTGGTAGTCTTATATGGGTGGTTTAAATAAAAATATTTTATTTATATTTCTAATTTCCAATATATTTTTTGTCCATAATATGCATTACCATCGATATTATTTAATATAATAATTATTATACTTATTTAAGTTTTTTATTCGTGAACTTTTTTGCATATGAATTTTCAAGTTCAAATCCCAAAAGAAATGATTATTCAAATTTGATTAAGTGTTATTTGGTTTTTTGATTGAATTAGAATTTTTTACTAATATGAGTTCATACAATCCAATTTATTTTTTTGAGGGTTAAATCAAGTTTTCTATTGAATCCAATTATATAATAATTAATCTAGTACGATACTTATAACTAGTTCATATTTAATTCTCAAAGTGTGAAACCAAGAAATATGCCCAATGTATGTTAAATAGATCGCCCATCAAAATACTGTCCTGGAATTTTATTATGGTTAATAGTTAAAAAAAATTAGGAATTTCCATACATAATGAGAAACAACCTTCCAAACAATCAATTTTTTTATATTGTTTCGGAAACATACATATCGTAATCGCGTTCAAGTTCAACTTCTTGCAGGAATTAATAATCTCTTAACAATCTAAAAGAGTCTGTCTTAAGAAGTCATGTAATTAAATCTCATATTCATAACAATTTATGAATATTTAAATTTTTGCTCCCTAGAACTTAATTAATTAGAGATTACCAAAAATAAACAATTTATACCGATAAGTAGATTACTTATATATATATATGAGAAATATTAGCGTGCATACACAAATTGTGTAAGCACCACGCATGCACGCACTTTGGTCCTTTGGATCAGTATTATTTTAATTCAACGATGCATATTATTTGTGTTTTGAACCATGAGATTGGAAGTAATACTAATCAAAGGTCCAGAATGCGTGCATGCACGGTGCTATATATATATATATATATATATATATATATATTCCATCTAAAAAATTCAGTACGACATGCACGTGCTTCTCCAAAGTAAAAATAACTGAGTTATCAAATCCAAAAATAACACTAATTAAGTTTTCTTAAAAAATGATATATTATTCAATGCTTTTGAATTTGAATTTTCTCTTCAATTTTTTTGTTATATATTATAAAGCAGACTAACTCCTACTACAATAAAGAAATCAAAAGAAGTCGAAATATAATAATATCAGAAAATAAAATCTTCAACTTTAGTGGACAGAAAGAGAGGACAAATTTTGTTTCCTCCAAAGACGAAATTAAGGAGCCTCTCATGTTTTATTTTTTTTATTACTATTACAATGCCACACCCTTGTGAGATGCACGTACCAGATATGGACAATTTTTTTTCTCTTGCTCATTTTTTTCTTAAACAAGTTCATCTCTTAGCTGTCGGGATGTAGGTTTCTTGGAGTAGAATATAATAATATGTATGCAGCTGTGTGATGGCTTATATAATCTTATATAATCTTCATTATAAAAGGATGCATATAAAACTATTTAAATACTCGTTTAACAAGTTGGCTTAAATTTGATATCTTTGTCTATGTTTCACCTCTTATTTCTTGTTTTCCTCTTTTTGGTTTCTATTAGTAATTTATTCTATAGATGAAACATTAAGACATAAGTAGATTGATTTTTGGTTTTTAATATAATAGTTGAGATGTAAATGTTTTTTCAGTAAGGATAAATTGGATGCATGGAGAAGAAAAAAGTTCTACAAGTAACTATTTAACTTGACACATTATAGTGTCTTGATTAATCTGACCATATGTGTAAACGGTAAACGTGAGTCTAATATATATGAAAGGAAAAATGGTAAATAAAAGAAGCAACAAAAATGCTAATCTATATCTCATCTAACACTACTAGATTTAGTTAAAATATTTAGATCGAAGAAAGTGTGTCAGGAGTAGGATGCAAGATCTTGTTGTTGCAGACATCCTCAGTCAACAAGAAGAAAAGTAAAAATAACAAAGGTGGCTGTAGTTTGAGAGATCAGGAATAAAGACAATATAAAGTAGACTTGAAGACCCAAAGTCTTCCTTTCTCTTTCTCTTTCTCTTTCTCTTTCATCATAGTCTTTATGAGAGACAGAGAGAAGAGATCTAGACCACCTGCTTCTCCTTGGACCAATCTCTTGTGCTAAAAGAGTTTGGTTTTCTTGTTTATGCCATCCTTTTGTAAAACTGCAGTTCTTGCCATCTTGCTGTATTTCCAGAGAGAGAGAGAGAGAGAGAGCAGAGAGAGAGAGAGAGAGAGAGAGATGGCATTGGATCTATGAACCATCCCTTAGATTCTGTGTGATAGCTCAGAGCTGTTCTCCATTTTTTAGCAGCTTGCCTTCATGGAGTACTTCCAAAGCACTCAAAAAGTTGTCTGAGGAAGGTTGGAGAAGGAAAACAGCAAGTAAAGTAGCAAACAGAAGGTTGCTTCTCCCAAGGTAATTCTTTTTTTTCGCTCTTCTTTAGCAAGCAAACAAGAAAGGGATCTCTTTGGTGCTTCCACCTCTTGGCAGCCAAGTACTACTTGCTGTCAGGTTGTGTATTATTTTTCCTTTTGACTCCATCTCTTCTCGATTTTGCCAAGTTTCTGTTCATGACCTGTTGCCGTTCAATCTGATCCTTCTGAAATTTTTATTCTTTATTCTTTTGCCTTTTGCCAAAATATTTGATACCAAAGCCACTGGAAGGGTCTTCATTCGAGACATAATTTGATAGATGAGTTGCTTCTTGCTTCAACTCCCCCAGTTTTTGAAAGGGGAAGATAGAAAGAAACAATTTTTCGTTCCCTAATTAATTCGATTGCCAGGTAAACTGCGATCATCCTTTTGAATTCTGCGGCCTGTCCATCCTTTGGGAATCTGTACTGTTTCCTTGTTGCTTTTTGCCCTAGCTAAACTTTGTATATCAAAGCAACAGTTTCTAGAATGCGGATCAGGACATTGATGGCCCTACATATGCATTTTAGTTTCTGTTCTCCAAGTTGTTTGTGGATCTTGTGCCAATGCATCAAAAGGGAGTTTGATGTCTCTCTCTATTTTTTCTGCATTATTTGGGGGTGTTTAGTTCAGATAGAACATATGCCTCTGTATTCCAAGCGCTGGAGTAAGTCTTATTGCTTTTTCATCTGAACAATATATGCCAACAATATGACTTTTTTAGATAAGTGGAAAAAGAAGGATTACTGTGTCTTAGAAACATCAAAAGAAAAGCAAGGAGTCCCAAGATCCTAAGAGATAAGACATTAAAACTGTAAAAATGATCAAACTCGAACTCGGGACCTTTTGATTTATGATCTGCAACTGCACTACAACTTTGTTCTAAAAAGGAAAACCTTTTGATTTCATGATTTGTTAAAGTGAATATTTCACCTCTCTCTCCCCTCTTTTTGTTGTTCTTTCATTTCATTATTCATCTAATTCATTGTGTCTAAGATGAGATAAAATTCAATAAATCAATTATGTCCTGTTTATTATTCAACCAGTCGAGTAATCTGAACCTTTCAGAATTGAAATTTTGAATATTTTTTTGACCATCCAATTCATATGACTGCCTTGAACCTTAATAGAATTTGTTAAAGTCCTACTACAGAGTAATCTTATAAGTAGCAGATACTCTTGCAAGATGATGAAGAGTCACAAGTTATGGCCCCTTCATGATGATCTTGATAGCTTGTTTTTTTTTTTTACAACAGCCATGTCCAGGTTGGTGAGGTGCCCAAAATGCTCTAAGCTTTTGGTTGAAAATTCCACTGTTCCTCTTTACCAGTGTGGCGGGTGTGGCACAGTTCTTCGTGGTACTTATTTCTTTCCTCATTTCTCATTGATAGACTTATCTTTTAGTTTTTTTAAGTTCACAACTTATTTATTTCGCAGCTAAAAGCTACAAGCCTTCTGGAGATAATGCCATCACAGAACCATCCCCAATCAATAGAAACCAGGAGAACCAATCTGAAAGTGGCATTTTAGATGTTGAGTCAGCACCAGTCACTGAAAGGACCTTAGCCTCCTCAAGTTTAGTGAACAATGACGACGAGAGGCGAATGGTTCCCAATGACAGTCCTGCTCATTTAATTATTGAAGATAAGCACAACAAGAATGGAGAAGGTTTAAAAAATGAGAGTGAAAAAAATGAAAGCAGTAACAGTCTGGATTTTAACAAGTCTAATAAGGAATCCCCAATAGAGAGTGAACATCATGTTGCCGATCAAGCAAACCAGGAGGACTCTGTTAGTGAACAAGTCAACATGTTGCTCAGATCTGACAAGCATGGTTCTGACTACTTGAAGATGACCAATGAAGTGGGAGAATCCTCAAACTCTTTCAGCAATAGCATGGGTTCTGAGGAAGATTTGGCCGATACTCTTCAAAACAATGTGCTTGATGATGTTTTGAAGTCTCCTGCCACAATGATGAGTTCACATGCCTACGAGGGTAGCATTTCTTCTGAAGACGGGCACACAATTCATTCTCCTAACTGGCAGCTTCCTAAATCCAGAAGAACATTTAGACATCAGCGTCCCCATAAAGGAAAGGAACAAGAAAATCCCTTGGAGTGCAAGAAGATGGCTGCCTATAATGAATCTGACCACCAATCGGGGCCTCGCTTCTCAACATCGTCAAATGAGAGGAATGGTATAGATGCAGTAAGAGATTTGCTATTGTTAAACTATGAAAGTGGTGAGCATGAAAGAGGGAAGTCTTTTGATTCCACAGAATCCCAGTCTGTACATAACTGGACAATGGAGAAACGGAGTGGTTCTTCCATATCCCTAGAAAAGGATTCACCCTTTGGAGGCGATACCCGCGACCATGCAGAGCTCTTAAGGACGTTTAATGAGATAAAAGTTCAACTTACAGAATTATATGCGAAAAGATCACCCCCAGGAGGCATCCATGAGATTCAGAAGTCTACTCCCAGCCTGTATCATCATCCTCAAAGATCATCTTATGGGCAATCCCCTCAAAACTATCATCATATTCGGGAGTTGCCTTTGCCAGGGCATGCACAGTGTACCTGCTTACAGTGTCAGAGAGAGCAGCAAAAGTTTTCTGGCCTTCAGCAGAAGGGACCATACAGGACTAGTGCCAATGATGTACGATCCCATTTTTCAAAGGAACATGAATCAGAGAAGACATACTTAAATGATAGACCGAAACATTACTGTCGACCCATTTCAGGGGCTGCTCCTTTCGTAATTTGCTACAATTGCAATAAGTTGCTTCGGTTGCCAACAGACTTTCTCATATCGACCAAGAAATTGCACAAGCTCCAATGTGCATCCTGTAACGAAGTATTGATGTTTTCTTTCCCTGACAGAGCCAACAGTAATCCTGAAACTCCAAGCAGGTCGGTTCACTCACCAACAGAGATTGACGGTGCTAGAGACGGATTGAATTACAGTGCTAATGATGAACCACAAGGATATCCAATTTCTTATTTTCATGATTATGGAACATCAGCCAATAGCTACTCAGGTGAGCCACCATTACATGTCTCTAGAAAAACATACGAAAAACTACATTTGAAGGGGAAAGGCCCTCCGCGACTTCATCGACTAATGGGATATGGTTCAGCAAGTGAACTACTTTACCAACGTGAAGACAGTGACGATGAATACAAAAGTTCAGAAATATTAGTTCATCAGTCGAGTAGGTCCTCAAATGAAATTTATGCTAGCAACAAATCAGCAGGAAGTGGAAGAAGCACACCGCACAGCGAGCAAATTAGAAATACTAGCAGTCCTGATTCTGTGGTAATACATGAGGAAGGTGGATCACTCAGGAGATCAAGAACTGGAGGCTCAGGGCTTCCTCGTCCTGGAATGTTAGAAGATACAGGGAATTGAAGAATGAATTACACAGTGATACAACAAGCTCGTGCGAAGAAAGACCCTCTTGAATACCTGGTATCAACATTGGCCATCAAGTTGAGTTAATAATTACCTGTCGACATCCTTCTCTCATTTTGGTTTCTTCTTTGCCACTTGCACATAATATTTTGGATATAAATCTTTTCTCCTTCTGGATGTTGGCTAATTATATTTCTTGCTTCTGGGTGGTATAACGTAATGGCTGTATTTGGATATTCATTTATACATGATCTTGCTATCTAATGGATATGCATCTGGTTTATTTGATTGCTTTCACCGAGTTATTACTTGTAGAGAGTAGTTTTCAGCCAAATGAAAACTTAGGGAGCAAGAATTGTGCTTCATGAGGGCGTCCCTCATCTTTGATTTTATGTTGTGGAGCATCTGAATCCTTGTATTGCATTTTAGGCATGAACACACCATCTTATAATCATGATTAGATTTATTTTGATATTTCTTCTTTAAGTGCACAGTGATGATGAGCAATCCTGCAGGAATGCTTCCTAGAATTACCTCTAATTTTTTTACTGTATGAACTGCTAATTTTATGATGAAGGCTTATAAACATAGATTCTTTCATGGGACATGTCTCTTTCTCTCTTTCTGAAACAAAGTTTATGAGCTAGAGAGCAACAAGTTCTTCCTAAATCAAAGGGAGAGGATTGGTAAATGTAATGATAGATTTTTTTTTTCCTAAATGAGGTGTCCTTTATGAATGAAACCTAAACTTGAGATGAGAACCTTGCTCTGTTTATTCTGTTCTGGAGATTAATGAAAAGGCTTTTGAATAATTCTTCAAAAGCAGAATGTTAAACTTATGCAACCAAATCACTACTCAAACTTATTATGTTCTTTCTCTCTTTTCCGAATAAATATATTTCTTCAATGTTAGAAAGGGGAACAGCCTGTTCGAAGAATAACGGATTAAGTTATTACTCTTCTTGTGCTTATCATTTTATACATTCCCCCACTTATTGCTGTTCCTCTCTGTTACAGTGTTTTTTCTTGATTACATTTCTGAAGTGTCATCTATAACATTCTTATTGCTGGTTTCTTTCTCATAAAGATGTCTCATAAACTGATCTTCAACTTTTATTTTGGACTGAATATCATTATGTTGTCTTAGCCTCTCGCAGCCCCCAAGTAGAATCAATGGTTTAAAGAAGGAAAAAATGAAGGTGCTCTTTACTTGCTCCTCCCTACATTTTTAACCGTAGGATGCTTAATCTATGGTGGCTTGATTTAGGAAAGAGAAAAAAAGTAAAAGAGAGAAGATTTAATATCCACCATAGATTTAACAACCTATGATTAAAAATGTAGGTAACATGGTGCTCCCTACTTAGCTAGGGAGCACCTACATTTAACCCTTTAAAAAATTATCAAAAGCGAAAAATAATTTATAGCACGGACATAAATAAGAAACCCATCAAACAATAAACTATACGAATTTATAAAATAAAATAATATTAATCGAATTGCACTATAAATAAAGGCCTAAAGTCTTTTTATAAACTTTTACAATCAAATTTTAAATAATCTAAAAATTTTAAAAATAAATATTATTAAATCAAACTCTATAATTTATCATATTTATGCTACATCAATAAGATAATAATATCAATAAATTGAGCTATTGATAGTTTTTTGTTCAGTTAAACCCTAATGTGATGAAGTTCATTAAAAAAAAGAAATAAAAGAATAAGATATAGACAAGAACCAAACTGCTCTTTCATTTCAAGTATCCATCACCTATGGACACTTGTATCATATGCTTGCAAGAACAATATGGTAAGAAAGACAAGAATGGCGAAAGAAGTACTTAATCATAAGCCTTCTTACTATAAATTTAAGGAACGAGGTAGCATAAAACAATATGATAGACGAAAACTTTAGACTATATCTGCAAAGTTTGTTATGACCAAAATGTCACTACTGCTACAAGTTGTTACCATACCAGTTAAGTAAAAGAAAAAGAATAAATTATCAAAGAAATATTGAAGAACAGAAATTATTAACCATCGGAGTAGCAATCAAAATAATCACGAGAATCTAAATATGGATGAAAAAAAATGATTTATTAACAGAAAAACAGACAAAGGAAACGATGGACAATATTGATAATAGAAGTACTAGTCAATTGGGAAGGGAAAAGTTTCCAACAAACAAAATAAAAAAATATTTTGAGAAAATAAACAATAGTAGAAAAGGTTAGACGATCATTTTTTTTCCTGGAAAGGAATTAAATGAGAAATGAAGCCTCGATTTAACAAACAAAATAAACATTGAGGTCAATATTGTTAGGTAAACGTATTAACGGCTTCAACATTGTCATATGAAAACAATAAAATTTTGAAAACATATAGACTCAAAAGCAAATATTTGCTAACATAATAAAAAGAACTTTTCGACACAGCCTCAAACAACAAGAGAGTAGAATTATATCACATTTGGTTTGATCAACCTGAGCTGGTAATTCTAAAATGATAAAAGAAATATTTCACTAAATATTACTGATACCTCAATTGGTGGACAGGAAAAGGTAAGTGTAGGAATATAAGACCTATAGCTCAAATTGAAAAGAGTAGAAAAAAGTACTCATCCTTTTATTCCAAGAGATGAATAAAGGGTTGAACAAGTAATGAGTAGAGAAGCAAATGTTCAGTCTAGAATGCTCAGGATGAAAGTTCTGTTACCCTAATAACCCATATACAAGAATGTAAATTCTGTATCACGTATCATTGCTACCAAAATAGTAGCCAACTGATAAACAACAGCTTTGATGTAGAAGAAATACAAGCATGATTGACAGGCTGCAGGGTCGTCATAAACAAAGGAAAAAGAAACAACCTGAGAAATATATACAAGAAAATCAACAAGATATATTTTATGTTGAAAAAGTACACCGCCATTCGTAAAAAAGAATGAAAATAATAAGATCGCCAGAAATGCGAAAAAGAAACAAAAGAGTTCAGATGTCATATTCGAACTCCTAAGTAAAAAGAAAAGACAACAATTTAAAGTTTGAAATGTTAACGGTCCTTACAAACTTTATTTTACAACAAGAACAAAAGGAAATGAAAGTTAGCAGGTAATGAATCGTCCTGGTTGATAGAATACAGTAAAACGAAAAAACAACATCACGCGATTAACTAAGCGGACGTTTTTGTAATGGTAATGTTTATATTAATTATCTAGACCAACCACATTACTTATTTACTTATTTTTATTTTACATGTAATCTGCATTGACAAGCAATACAGATTACTTGTGAAGTGATAATTCAAATTACTTATAAGAGAGGCGTTGATTTCGTATAATTTTTGTTTCACATTCGTCCTTTAAAATTTTATTTAAATAAATAATTAAATGATAAATTAAATTTAATATAATATTTTATTAATTAGTATAGTAATATTTTTATTTTTATCATTATCGCTAAATATATTATTATTATTTCTACTAAAATATTAGTATTATTAATTAACTATAATTGATTATTCATATATTATAAATAATTAATTATTAATTATTAAAATATAATAATAATTTAGAATAATTATTAATATAAATGTGTAAATATAACTGTTTCATTCAAAAGTATTTTGATAAAAAAAGTATATTATTTATTAATCTTTTTATATCCAAATAAGATAATAAAGATTGTCAAACACATTGCTTATGCATATACATTGCCGATAATTAATAAGTAATAATTTATCCGAGATAAAATGTAGATTGCTACGTAATGTACAACGTAATGCAATGAACACAACCTAACAATTTTACTTCTGATTAAGCAATGAAACAACTTCACACACGTGTTAGGTCTCCATAAGCTCACCTCGCCATGTTATGACCTTATATTTTATTACTTGAATTTTGACTAATTGTTTGGTCAACATCATGAACATGTCATTGCAGAAGTCAATACTTAACTATAGTTAAGATCTATGTCATATGCAAGTCACCTCATTACGAACATCATTACGCTATTGCTGCATTATCACCATCTATTGAAACCTATTTACCTGCAAGATCAGAGCATGAGAGACAATTCTCGCATGAACTATGAAGTATAATATGTAAAGTTCACAACAACAAGGTAAAACATATATGAAGATATAAATAAATAAAATATGTCCTATCATATGATCATAACCCTAAATAATAGATTTATTACATATTTCTTTCGTTATCATTAATTAATCCCTTGCAAGAATATCAAATGCATTATGATTACACAATGCCCTTATTCCATGTTCAATATGTTCTTGCCCAATTCGATCTTCTAGTTTGCATCTTTTCTTTCATTATCACTGATCCATTAGTGGCAAGAATATTAATTGCATCTCATACCATGATGTCCATAGTCTTTGTTGTTCAATATATTCAAGTCATCCTTAACTTAGGACCATTTTACTTCTCTAATTATTTTGTCTTAAATTGGCAATCATTACAAACAATAACGAGCCTCTACCAATGCATTGAAGATTCTATTTATCTGTGACGCCCAATGGCTAGCTAGATTATGGGGTCTCTCTCTAACCAAATAAAACTCATAAATAATAGCCCTTAAAAAACTGACAATTATTCTCGAAGGAATTCAATTACCCCATATCCGAGGTTCGTGTTAACAATAGGGATAAATTCCTCAATTCACCAAGAGTCATCCTCTTCATGCTCAAGTTCAATCAAAATTATTAACAAGATTTAACCTTATCATCGATTGAGCTAGGTTATCATTTAAAGACAGCTAGACCTACATTGCTTATCAAATCAACTCAATTAATAAATACAATCATATCATATATAGGTAGGGAAGAATATTAAATAATTTGGGTGTCCATTGACGGAACATGACCTCCATTCCAAGATGACACAATATGTGTTTCCCTTCTTTCATGAGAGGCAATCGGTCAGACACTAACGACGTTTGATTAAACGCAATATGAGTTAAAGGTGATGCAATCCATGTCATGTCAATTCCTAGTTTGGGTTGGAAATGGACAATCAGACATGGCCCACATCCGAGGGCGAAAGAAGTTCATTCTAGGTTAGGTTTACTTCATTGGCATTGTCTTCGATCCTGAGGAATATGACCCGCGTCAGATTGCGACCCGATATGTTTCCCCTATTTTTTTTGCTCTGGTGTCATGTGAGGAATGAGACCCGCGTTGAGAATGACGTGGTCCATCATATCATTGATTCACTGAACACAGATCATGTCGGGTAGGGATACGACCCATGTTCATGCCTCGAGGTGCCCTAGTTTGTCTCCATCTCGTAGGTCAATTTATTATTATTTTGCAGACTGATCAAAGGCTTATAATAATACTCCTAATTCATAAACTACATATATGAAGAACCCTAAGGTTGATTATCTTATTTACAAACCTTGCTTTGTGGTTAAGGTTGATCCTCTTATTTACAAACCTTGCTTTGTGATCAAACTATCTTCTTCTCCTTCCTTTCCTTAGATCCTCCCGCGATGATCCTTCTTCTTCCTCTGGATTGTTGTTGATCCTCATCAATTCCCCTTCTAATCCATAAGACAAGAGGGAGGGAGGGAGGGAGGGAGGGAGGGAGAGAGAGAGAGAGAGAGAGAGAGAGAGAGAGAGAGAGAGAGAGAGTTGTGAAGAGAGATGAAGTAGGGTCATATTTATAGGGAAAGAAAATCCCCTTTAGATAGAGTTTGAATTTAATTAGGATTCTCTAGGCTAACTCGTATTATGATCAGGAGTCCCTTGAAAATTAATTTATATAAAACTAGGAATATTAACTTGATTAGAAAAAAATATTAGGATAACTATTTGATTTTGACTCTTATCCCTTTTCGCAATCCTAATCATATTCATATCATATCTTATTGTATCCCTTCTTTATATTATCGTTTTATTATTATTTTAAAAATTCATGGGCGTTACACAAGAATTATATTTCACTCTAGCTCTGATGCTAAAGCTCTATTACACAAACATAAGGTTTCACCAGAACCAGCAAGAGTGATTTGTTAGAAAATAAATCATAACGTAAATATCAATATATAGAACATAGAACATAATAAGTACAATTTAGGATTTCTCAATTCAACGGGGTGGTTGATATACAAATCCCTAAAAATAATGAAATAACCTGCAATATAGTCTTTCAAGTTTGAGCTTTCATGAGTAGTCACTGTGACCTCGTCAACATTGCATAAATAATCAATTTCAAAAAACAAAATATAAAAAATTGATGCGTAGCAGCCCCTTAGATGTTCTTAGGCCCTATGATCACATCCACAAGAATCTTTAGAGAACGAAGAAAGTGTCAAAGTAATTTACCCCCACATGTCCGAGTGTAGCCTTTGGCTATTAGTTGTGTATTTTAATATTCAACTATCTCATCAGGAAGATACTTTAAAGTGAACACCTAGTGACATCCAACCATTGTTGCACTAGTTGAGAGTTCTACAAGCTCCAAAGTCTTTCTCAAAACAAAAGAAAACATCTCCTTATACATAGCAATTTTTCAAGAAGAATGTTGAAATGCCTCAAATGATTGCAAGTAATATGATGATTATTAAGAGAGAAGTGAAAAGTTGGTAACAGGAGACCAATTATATGATGTCATAAAGTTAAAGAGGATATTTGACACATGATTTAGTACCTTTGAAATGTGCAATAGGAACATATAGATCAAGATTTGCTTGAGTAAGACATCTGTTTGACAAGATAGAATTGTTTGAAGGATTGTATGGCGGCATCATGAGAAGAAGTTCAACATCTTGGTCAATAGATGCATGTTCCAAGTTAATGACTACATATGTAAGGGTGGTAGTAGTGAAGGAGGAGGATGTGGTGGCAAATCTTATGATAGGCCAGGAATCGAAATAAGATGACTACCACGGTTATTATCAAGTATACAATAATAAGGTTTTTCTTCAAAGGTGGTAACATCTGCACTAACATAGTATCGATGGGTAGTGAGATCATAATGTTTATAATCCTTTTGAGTTCTCAAGTAACCCAAAGATATCAACTCATCTGCTCTAGGAGCAAACTTGACAGTCTGAACGAGATGAACAAAGCATTGACATTAAAAAGTATAAGGTGGAACAAAAAAACGAACTTTCATAATATGGTAGATTGAGTGAAAATTATCCATTGAGGATCAACGTGGAGGCCCTATCAGTAACAACAATCAGTTGTAAGAATGAGATATGACAAATAGGTGGAGCGAGCCTTCATGTGATAGAGAAGGGTGTAACTGACGCCAAGCAAATGAAAGTTTTCTCTAAGCAACACCATTCTACTAAGATGTTTTGACATATGAAGGTTGGTGAAAAACTTCAGCAGACTTAAAAAAATGATGAAAAACCAAAATTCACAAACCCAAGCCCATTATTGTTTTGAAAATTTTAATGAGGTAGAATATTGAGATTTTGTTTTAGCAAAAAATTCTCGAATAATGCAAAAAAATTTTCATTTATCTTTCAACATATAAACCCAAGTGATGCGGGGGAAGTTATCAACTTAAATCAAGAAATATTTACATTATTTAATGTTGATAACCCTACAATGATATCTGCATCATCATGCACAATAGAACAAAAGTCTTCTCTCGCTTGTTATGGTGGTGTGAAAAGGATGATCAGTGATGCTTGCCTAATTGACAACCCTCATACTCGAGAACATTGGTAGTCGGAATGTTGAGAAATTGTCGACAAAGAGCTGTCAAATTAGGATGTCCAAGGAGTTTTAGGGAGATACTAGTGTTGTAGATAGTTAAATTTCATATTGATGATTGTATTGATAGAATCCATCATGCTCAAATCCTTCACTAATATGTTTCATCGTTTGGAAATCTTGTAGCATAAAGAAGGAATCATAAAAGAAGTGCTCGACAGTTTAAGGATTTTGTAAGTTGACTAATAGAAACAAGACTTTGGAAAATTTTGAGGGCTACATAACATTATCAAGAGAGAGGTTATATTCAACAAAAAACAATACTGAGGACAACTTAACATTATGTATTGATGAGAGAGAGAACCATCAACAACTTTAGTGTTAAGAGGATTTTGTAGGGATATTATCAAGACTGATGCTCCATCGTTAGACTTGTAGCAAATAGAAGTCGGTAAGAAGTTTCTGGATGTTTTTCTAGAAGATATTTCAGGATTAACCCTGCAATGGAGATCAACTTCTGCATAGATCTTCTCCTAGAAACTTCACCAATCTCCAAGGCTTCTTACCATATGACATTGACTGAGATGCAAGAATTGAAGGAGTAGATACAAAAAATTGCTAGATAAGGGATTCATCTGACCGAGCGTCTCCTCATGGGATGCACAAATCCTATTTGTGAAGAAGAAAGACGGATCCATGTGACTCTGCATATATTATCGAATGTTGAACAAGGTCACTATAAAGAATAAGTATCCATTGTCGCAGATAGACAATCTGTTCGACCAACTATCAAAAGATTCAATTTTTTTAAAGATTGATCTACGAAGTGGGTACCATCATTTGAATCTAGAGGAAGAAGATGTGCCAAAGATAGCATTCATATCACAATATGAACATTGCGAGTTCCTGATTATGCCTTTCGTATTGATGAATGCACCAACAACTTTCATGAACTTGATGAATATGATTTGTTGGCAGTTTCAGATCAGTTCGTCCTAGTGTTTGTGGATGATATCCTGATATACTCTCCTAGTCCAAAGGAGCACAAAGAGCACGTTCATATTGTACTGAAAACTTTGCAACAAGGTTGTGTTTTCGCAAAGTCGTTCAAGTGCGAATCTAAATGAAAGAAACATTATTTTTGGATTATATGGTGACAAAAAGAGGAATATAAGTTGACCCTCATCAAAGGTTGACAGTGTCTAGCTAGGCAAGACCAAAGAATGCCCATAATTTTCTTGGTCTAGCAGGGTATTACAAACGATTCATTTGAGATTTTTCGAAGATTGCAACACTACTCACAAGCCTAAGAAAGAAAAATGAAAAGCATATATGGTCAAAAAAATGCGAGGAGTTTCCAAGAGTTGAAGACTCGATTGACTTCTGCTCCTATTCTCATAATTTCGACGGGTAGTGGAGGATATACAGTGTATAGTGATGTTTGCAGGACAGGTCTATGGTGCATACTGATGTAACACGATAAGGTTGTAGCCTATGCATCAAGAAAGTTGAAGAAACACAAGGTTATCTATTCCACACATGACCTCAAGCTACCAGAAATAGTGTTTGCTCTCAAGATTTAGAGGTACTATCTATAAATCGAAGTGTTTGAAGTTTTTTACTGATCATAAGAGTCTAAGTATGTTTTCAATTAGAAGGACTTGAACATGACACAAGAGAGATGGATGGAGCTCCTAAAGGACTACGAGTTCACCATAAGTTACCATGCGAGTAAGACGAACTTAGTGGTGGATGCACTTAGCCAAAAATAGGAAAGCTCGGTTAACTATGTGAGGTTATGTGATGAGTTCAATAGGTGGAACATGATGGCTGGTAATAATGGAGCCATATTGATGATGCATCAACCGCGGCCTAGCTTGATAGACCAAATTATAGCAACACAGCTAATTGACGAAGGTTGTCAACATATAATCAAGAGATGTCAAGAAGAGGCAACCAACTTCAAGATAGTAGTAGATGGTGGAATCAGATTTAGGGACCGCCTATGGGTCCCTAATGATGCGAATCTTCGGCATCAAGTGTGAGTTGGATGCCATAAGTCAGAGTTCGCGATCCACCCAGGTAGTACGAAGATTTTCAACGATGTGCAACACACTTTTTGGTGGAACGACATGAAGAAAGAAATCGTAGGCTACGTTTCAACGTGTCTCATATGACAACAAGTCAATGTTGAGCACCAAAGAATGTATGGATTATTCAAGACTTTGGGTATCCCAGAATGAAAATACGAAAAAATTACCATGGATTTCGTATCCAATCTACCTCAATCACAGAAGGGGCATGACGCCATTTGGGTGATAGTCGATAGGTTGACCAAAATGACCCACTTCCTCTCCATAAAGTGGAAGCAGTCAGTCGATAGCTTACTTGACTTGTATGTTAGAAAAACCATTTGGCTTCGTGGGATTCTGATCTCGATTGTATTGGATAGAGAGCCCAAGTTCACATCAAGGTTTTTGGCAGAGTTTGCAAAAGGCGTTTGATACTTGACTAAATTTCAGTACAACATTTACCCTTAAACAGATGCTAGTTTGAGAGGACGATAAAAATGCTAGAAGACATGCTTAGAGCTTTTGCACTAGATTGACATGACATTTGAATGATCATATTCCATTGATCGAGTTTGCATACAATAATAGTTATTACTCGAATATTGGCATGGGCGTCATTTGAAGCATTATATAGGAAGTCGTTTCATTCACCTAACCTTTGGGATGAAGTCGACAAAATGGCAGCAGTGAGTGAGGCACTAGCTCAGGAAACACAAGAGTATGAAGAAAAGGTGAATTTGATGAAGGAAAGGATGAAGGTTGCATAGTCTAGATAGAAAAGTTATGTCGATAAGGAAAGATGAGAACAAAATATTCGAGGTTGGCGACCAAGTACTTTTGAAGGTTTCTTCGATGAAAGGAGTTATGAGATTCAGCAAGTAGGAGAAGCTCAGTCCTCGATATGTAGACCCCTTTGAGAATTTGGAGTTAGTCGGAGAAGGAGCACGGAAGTTAGCACTACCCCTATCCTATGGACTAATGCACAATGTATTCCACATATCTATGCTCCGAAAGTATCATTATGATGATGCGAATGTAGTCAAATTAGAGGAATCAAACCATAAGAAAGACTTGGTGTATGAGGAGTGTCCAACGTATATATTAGAATACAAGGTTCAATAAAGAAAGAATAAGGATGTACCCTTAGTCAAAGTGGCGTGAAAAGTTTACTACAGAGATGCATTAACTTGGGACATTATAATGAGCTCTTATGTAAGACTTTGACAATTATCAAAGTCTCAAAGTAAAGATAAGAAAGTTAAGTTAAACAAAATAAATGCTGAAGAGTATTATTTATGGATTGAAAAGGAGAACGAAAGTTGGTAATAACATAAATTAAAGTTAAGGGCATAGAGTTTAGTTGAAAGCAATTTGGTGAAATCTCATGTTGATGAGACAACACACTGTTAATCAGTACTCATGTTGTATAGAAATTTTCACCCTGTGAAAATCCTTGATAGTTGAATTCTCGATGCAACTCCGCCTATGTTTATAGCCGGTCCCAAGCCCGGATAAAGGAGGAGGATTGTGTTAGGCCTCGACAGCCAACGTAAAACCTTGTCGAATCTCATGAACATGGATCAACGAATACATTGCACTAATGCTAGGTCGTTACCCGTAAGTAACGCGCTGTATGGCTCGAGTACAGTGATAAGAGAGCAAGAGCCGCTGCATCCTCGCCTGAATGCAGTGTTAAATGAGCAAAGGCTACCACACTCTAATGGACGGAGGCGGCTGAAGAAGCTAGTCCATGAGAGTAAGATCAGATTAG
>LTAE01001931.1:0-16991 GCA_001647135.1 Pontederia paniculata | reverse complement strand
GCAGTGGGCCAGTCGGGCGGATGTATTGTCGCTTGGTGCGACGATCTGTTCTCTCTAGTGGACTCTCGGACGGATAGGTTTTGCCAGACAGCTCATTTTCGCTCACTCGCAGATGGCAGCTCATATTTGGTCACTTGTGTGTATGGGCCCTGCTCAGCGTCTCTTCGCGGCGCTATGTGGGAGGAGCTCAGTGGGACATGTGCCCAGTTCCCTCATGCATAGTGGATGATATGGGGCGACTTCAATGTCACTCTGGACATAGATGATCGACCTGGCAGACGGCGAGGGAGAGATGTCGAGCTGAGCAGTTCAGCGATTTCATGGACTCTCAGTCGTTGGTCGATTTTCCGGCCACGAACTGTATATTTACATGGAGGAGCACCGCCGCGCCATTGGCTCGTTCGAGACTTGACAGGTTTCTAGGATCGTTGGAGCTTGCAGAGGCACACCAGCTAGCAGACGTGCAGGCACTTGACAGACCGTTTTCGGACCACACTCCTCTCATGTGGCGGTCCAACGACGGTCAGTCTCAGCACTCTCTCTTCAGATTTGAGCGCTCGTGGCTACTAGAGGAAGGCATCCGACAGCTTGTGTCAAACCACTGGAGGGGGGTCCCAGCCGCGGACTCGGCAGCCAGGACGCTGGCCACTCGCTTGGACAGCCTGTGAACTCGTCTTCGATCATTCCGACGTGAGATCCAGGAGGACAGAGGATGGAGGAGGGCAGAGGCACTTCAGGTTATTGCTCGCCTCGATCGGGTGGAGGACTCTCGTCATCTCACCGACACTGAGGTAAAGGATCTGCGTCGAGCACAAGGGGCCATCCAGCTAGAGGACAGGAAGGTGGAAGTTGAGTGGAGGTAGAGGTTAGACCTGGCTCCGAGAGGGTGACGCCAACACTCGATTCTTTCATCTGTACGCGAGCTCTCGCCGGAGGGCGAACAGGATAGACCATATTGAGATACAGGGACAGAGGGTGTCGGGCCATATGAGCATAGGTGGAGCTATCACGTCATATTACAAGGAGGCCTACCGGCACAGACCGGCGAGCCTTTGGAGATGGGCTCCGGGGGAGATCCCATGTATTTTTTACTTACAATCTTCTTTGACGCAGGACATCACGGAGGTTGAGGTCACCCGGGCTCTCTCGGACCTTAACAGCGAGGCATCCCCAAGACCAGATGGATTCCCGATCTTCTATCGGGAGTTCTAGCCGGTAGTGAAGGAGGATGTCATGGCAGTCATCCAGGAGTTTATCAGGGGGAACCGAGGGTTTGAGCGTCTCAACCAGTTCTTGTTGTTCATGCTGCCGAAGCAGACGCCAGCAGAGAGAGAGGACTTCAGGCCGATTGCCATATCCAATGCCATTTACCTCCTGGTGGCTAGGGTATTGGCAAATCGGCTTCGTGAGGTGCTGCCTGATCTCATCCATCCAGCTCAGTCAACATTCATCTGCGAGTGCAATATCACATATAGCTACACCATGGATTAAGAGATAGTCGCTCAATGAAGGAGGACCACCTAGCAGGCCTTCCTATGGAAAGTGGATTTTTCCAATGCCTACGATTCAGTCTCATGGTCTTTCCTTTGGCAGACTATGCAGGTCCGTCGCTTCCCGGTGACTTGGATTGCATGGATGAAGCGTTGCATTACCACCGCTTCATTCTCGGACCTGATCAATGAGACGAGATCGGGCGGGTGGGTACAGCCACAGAGAGGGTTCAGACTGGGTTGCCCGCTTGCCCCCATGCTGTTCGTGCTAGCTGTTGACGCTCTTGCGAGATGCGCCTAGGCCGCATGCCAGGCTGGGATTATTAATGGCTTCGCGGGGAGACTGGTTCCGATCTTGCAGTACGAAGATGACAGCACATTCTTCATAGAAGGCACATCACACGCGGCCAAACGAGTAGCTATTTTGGTGGACCTCTTCGGGGCAGCGTCTGGTCTTCATATCAACCATGCCAAATCAGCCTTCGTACCGTTTGGCATGGTTGCGGAGGAGGCAGCTAGTTGTGTAGAGGAGCTCCGCACACCGACTGGCTCCCTACCGATCACCTATTTGGGCCTCCCGTTGTCAGATCGGCATATAGGGTCACGGAGTTGGACCCCAGTAGTAGAGCGGCTAGAGCACATGTTACAGGGATGGAGTTCGAGACTACCTTCGAGGGGAGTCCGACTGGTTCTGCTACGGTCAGTTCTCTCATCTCTTCCGACTTACTACATGTTAGTACTCCGGATGCCCGGGACAGTTATCAGTCAGATCGACTCATTGCGGAGCAGATTTTTTTGGCAGGGCTATGGACAAGACAGACGAGTACATCTGGTTGCGTGGCATAGTATCTGCAAACCCACATCACAGGGCGGGTTAGGCGTCAGAGACCTTCGTTGCGCCAATTGGGCTCTCCTGGCGCGGTGGGTGGAGCGCATCATGGGCCCCGAGGTCAGCCTTTGGCAGACAGTCTTTACCACATGTTATGGACGAGAGCTATCATGGGACTCGAGGACATATCTCCCGCGCGGTGCCTCGTGTTTTTGGAGGGGAGTGGTAGCGGTGCTTTCACGGATACGGCCTTTGATGAGGCCATCGCTTGGCTCTGGAGAGGCCTTCTCCTTTTGGCAGCAAGTGTGGTGCCTGGGGGTGCACTAGCGACTGCGTTCCCTCGGCTTTGGGCGTTAGCGACACGCCCAACAGGATCAATGGCTGAGTCTTGGTCTGGGGCAGGAGGCATGGGATCTGGCTCATGGACCCCAGAGTTTAGGTCCACCCTATCAGATCAGTGGATAGCAGAGCTCCTACTACTCCACTAAAGGATTGCACCTTTCCGGACAGGATGGGTGGGTCTAGGACCCATTGCCTTATTCGGCCCACAGATTATACCTTCAGCTCCTCCCAGTTACCACCACTTCAGCAGAGCTCCAGTTGGACTGCAGATCTATTTGGCGACTACGATTATCTCTGAAAGTCAAGATTTTTGCTTGGCTTTTGCGACGCGGCAGGCTTCTCACCCGGGCTTACAGAGCGAGATGGGCGCCCCAGGCGGAGACATCATGTGTTATGTGTGCAGAGGCGGTGGAGGACACCACACACCTGTTTTTTGGTTGCCCGACGGTACGGGAGATTTGGCGCCAGACAAGCCGCTGGCTCACCTTCCCTTCGGATGTAGAAGATTTTTGGCGGCCACTACATACTTCTGCCAGTCGGAGGCTACCACTGACGACGTTTTTGGCCGGTTCCTGGCCATCTGACTCCAGCACAACCGGATCATTTTTTGTGGGGAGAGATGCCAGGTCGAGGCTGTTGTACACCACATCTCGTTTCTTCTTAGAGAGTGGGGTGTGGGGTAGGGGGGCTTCTCATCCTCTGTTTACTTGTCACTTTTGTCACTCTTCCTTCGAGAGCGTTTACTTGTACATGACTCTTTTCTATATATATATATATATACATGGATGACAACCGCATCACCGGAGGTCATCCTTCTTCTCCTCAAAAAAAAAAAATATTGGTAATGGTGGACAAACTTGGCAAATATTGTCATTTTCTTGCTTTTCTCACCCTTAAAGTGCTAAAATTGTGACTTCTTTATTTTGTAAAGGCATAGTCTGATTACATGGTGTTACTCGCAGTATTCATCATGCTATCTTCTTAAGTTCTCTCTGGCAAGAACTATTTCATCTCAGTCACACACGTCTTCACACAGGAACAACCTATCATCCCCAATATGATGGTCAAACAGAAGTAGTCAACAGGTGTCTCGAAACATATTTATGTTGTTTTACTCATGAGAAATCTCGTTCTTGGTCCCTTTTCTTATCATGGGCTGAATACTCTTTAAATACAAGTTTCCACTCTTCAGCAAACATGACTCATTTTCAAATTGTATATGGAAGAGAACCCCCCACATCTACAACCTTTTATTCCTGGGGAGACTAAGCAAGTTGAACTTGAAACACTAACTTCAGAATCGGAACGATATGCTGCAGTGTTGTATTCCAACCTTTTAAAAGCTCAATCAAGAATGAAATCTCAAGCTAACTATAAGAGGCATGATATCTCTTTTAATGTTCGGTATGCTATCTTTCTCCACTTAAAACCTTACTTACAATGACCCTGGCAAAATGCCAAAATGACAAAGTGCCTTCGCGGTTCTTTGGTCCATGTTACATTACATGCAAGGTAGGGACAGTTGCTTATGAGTTGCAGCTTCCACCTTCCAAGGTACATCCTATATTTCATGTATCCTTGTTTCGCAAAGCCAAATGGTTACACAAGCAATTCTGGTTCTCCTCCATTGCCATTGTTTGCAGAACTAGAATTCTTAGTTGAGCTAGATAAGGTCTTATCTCATTGAAGGGTCAAGGATTCAGGACAATCTGTTCTGGAGCTGCTTATTCAATGGAAGAATCAACCAGTGGAAGAAACTAGCTGGGAGGAATATGATCTGTTGCTGACACAATTTCCTAATTTCCAACTTGAGGACAAGTCGGTTTTTCAGGGAGAGAGTACTGATATATGAATCCAACTACGACAATGCCTATCAAGACATATTTTAGAAGACGTGGCAAGAATGATATCAAACTCTTGCAGATGTTGGGAGTTATTAGTGGGGAGATGAACTGTTAGTGGGTGGAAGTTACTAATTACATGAAAGTTATTCTCTTCAGCAAGCAGCCACTCAGAATGGAACCACTTCTTCTCTTCTATGATGTAACAGGTTTACAGGTTGTGTATAAAATAGATAGATAGTATTTGGTTCCGAGACATGCATGTTTAACTAGGCTTTCATATGAGTAGTCAGTCAACTCCATACGGACATGTGTGTTAATTTACAGTGTTTAAGATTCTTGCACAGTTTATATTAATACATTTTACTTCCCTACATCTTCCTCAAACCATCTCTCCAGAAACCTAACATATTGTGGCAAGGTGCAATTGATTTTTGAACTTCACCAATAGTAAGTTAAAATCTTGGAAGCACCATAGCAATGATTAACCTAAATCTACTTAACAATTTACACAAGCATATACTTGCCAAGTAAGCTAATAATAGAAGTAATTGTTTACTAGTAAGAAAGAAATTAGAAAATTTCAACATTTTCCACAGGATTCTTAGGCAACTAAGGGCTAGTTTGGTTTGGCATAATTGGTTTTACGGAACGTAAATGATTGCAAATGAAAATTCTGGAGTGATTTGTATTTACAGGAGTTACGTTTCCATTATTTGGATAGATGTAAATGAAATTCTGAAAAGTGAATTCAGTTGTTTGAATAGATGTAAATGAAATTCTGGAAAGTGAATTCAGTTGTTTGGATAGATGTAAATGAAATTCTGGAAAATGAATTTAGTTGTTTGGTTGAAATTTAAAATTTGATGTCAATAGTTATGTAAAGAAAATATTATCAAAATTAAATAGTTTATGGTGTACTAATTTTTTTGTATAATTAAATATTCTATTATCTTAATATTTTAGATTAATTTAATTTCAACTTAAATTATTATATTGTATTTTAATCTCATTTTAAAAGTTTATGTAACACTTCAAATTTATTTTTAATATTTTAGTTTTTATTACTTTATTAGTCTTATTATGTTTTAAAAAAAGATTTATTTGTCTTATTATTTGATTTCTATTTTATTTTTGAATTCTAGGTTTAATGATATTATATTTTAAACTCAGCTTTCAGGATGTTTAATATAAATTATTTTTTAAACCTTGAGTCAACTTTTGGCCGTGTATTCCGGTTTCACATGTCTACAGGAACATGGAAAAGTGATTCTACCTGCTGTAGTAAGATTTCCAATTCCAACTATCTTAAGCCACTTGGAAAAATGTATTACAGTAGTTGATGTTACATGTAAAACCTATTACAGCAAACTAAACTTGCCCTAAAGAAAAGCCCCACTGTAAGAAGAAAAAGACCAAAAGAGAATGGAATCATACCAAAGTCGAGTCTTTTTTTTATGAGAAAAACTTACCAGATTATATGCCAGAACCAGTACATTCAATAAACTATATGCAAGAAGCTTGCCAGTTCTTGTTGTAAGTAGACTCAGCAAAATAGTGAATTTTTAGTATTTGTTTATGATAAAACATACAAGAGTATACCATTAAGTTTTGTCATCATAAAAAATAATGAAACGGATATTGTAGAGCATTTCATCAACGGGGTTAGTTATTTCTCATATTATTTGGATCATTTAATGGAATACATACCAAAATCTAGAAATCCAACACGACCATCACGAAGCAACCACAAGTTCCCAGCATGCACATCTGCATGGAAGTTGTCACAACTAATCAAGCTTCCAAACCTAAGCATCACAAATAAACAAGACTCAGTAAGCACGCCAAATCTTAGTTGCCTACATCATGAAGATTTTCAAGAATGTTTATAAAACCGAAGGTAAATGATATACATCAAAGATTTAGTTCAAGATAGATAGCTCATACGTCTAACTATGATTAAAAAATCATTGAAAACTCACCAGACATTAAGGGCAGTTATCAAAGCCATCTCAGGATCAGGAACTAGAGATCTTATAGAATCAAGATCAGTGAGAGGGACTCCATAAAGTCTCTCCATTGTCATTACACGGTGAGTACTGCAGTGTTGATAAACTTTTGGAGCCTTGGCCTGCCTTTCAAGTCCCATGTTCTCTAAATATCTACGGAATGACTCAATATTTGCAGCTTCCTTTCGGAAGTCAACTTCTTCAAGCATTGATTCCTTTATATCTTTGACGATACCTACCTAGTGTACAAAAGTTTATTAAGCTACAACATATTACAAGATTACAGTGCCACATTTGTTGATATCATAGGGTCCATGCTAGTTTATTAAGCATGGCAAGGTGATTATCAGACGACTCATGGATCATCATAAATGCTGCAAATGAGAACACATGGATGCAACAAGGACTATGAAGTCATGTATCTTCTTGTCATCATGTTAAAAGCAGTGATTACGACTTATTTTAGTCTTTTTAATTTTCCTCTTCAACAGTTTGGGTGTAAGTTTCTAAGAAGAAACGTCTCCTTGTGCACATCCTGTTTTATACCCATTCTTTAAATAAGATATCTCACATCTAAAAGATGACACCTCTCTAAAAATGCAACAAAATGAGGTGCCCACCATTGGTTAACAGGTTTGTTCACTTAAGCTTCTTTTTTAGGAAAACATTAACCTTCTTCTTTAATCACTCTTGCTTGCCAAACGATACCTTATCTATGTAATAAATTGGTAAAGCAATTATTTTCAATTGTGAATCAAAGTTAAAATAATTGTGGCCACCTTTTTTTTCAATAGCCCTTTTGATGAGTAGAGGACAAGCAACCCTTTAAACAACTCTATCATGATCACAACTGAAGTAGACCAGGGAAAAGGAAATCGATACGTTGGACATCTAAATTCATGTCATGAATTAATAAACTTGTATGGTTGCATAGCTGACATGTTTGAGGTACTTGAATATCACATTTGATAATACAAGATATACATTAACTCATGATAATGCTCAAGAAAGTTTATACCCAGGCTAAGGTGCATATGAACCTGACATGTCTAAGATTTATCAAACAATGAATCAAAACCATCAAATGAATAAAATAAAATATTCTTTACCAGCATCATAAAAGATGTTTGAATTATAGTGCAAAAATAATTTGCCTCTTGTGTAACAATGTGGAGTGGATCACTAAACAACTTTTGTGAAGCCGCATAAAAGTTCCAATTTACCTGATTTCATGCAATAAAAAAAATATAAAGGATATTCTATACATACCAGCGATGTCCGGCGAAGCTCAGGGTTTAAGAACTCCAAGATGCGAACCACAACGTAAACAAAATTAAGATCTGCAACCAATATATTTTCAATACCAGGCTTTAGGACCTTTATCACAACTTCTTCTTGTGAATTTTTTAGCCTTGCACCATGAACCTATGAAAAAGCAAAATAATTTATACAGATCTTTTCAGGAGGAAAGTTATATTATATCTTAAAAGGCAAACATTCCAAAATTTATCTGTCACCAAACCTGAGCTATGGATGCTGAGGCAATGGGCACTGGATCAATGTATTCATATATGCTATCCAATGGCCTCTGCAATTCTTCACGTAAAATGACCTCAATTTCACTAAATGGGACTGCAGGAGCTCGATCAAAGCAGTTTTGGAATTCCTCAACATAGTCTGCAGGAAACAGTGTTGGTGCAGATGCAATAAACTGCACCATTAAAAGATCCACAATAAAAAAATTATGATTCTTGTCAAAATGCTACATATACTGTCAACCAATTCTAGTAAACATGCACAATACGACAGATGGAAGCCCACATAGGGATCTGCTAGGAATGGTCTCACCTGTCAAGAACCAAATTGCCCCTTCAAAAAAAGAAAAAAAAAACCAAAATGCTATTTCATACAGGACAAAATATTTTATATAATACCAAGTAATGCAAATGAATAGAATATTCCTAACAAACTTCTTTTTGAGGGGTTACTACCAGCCCCAGGCAACTGCACCACCTGTTGGAATAGACCACATGAGAAAGAGGAAGAAATGGATGATGAACTTGGCATGAAGGGAATTGGATAGAGGAATTGAATGTGTTCCAATATCACCATGTTCTCATTAACCACCATCCAGTACTCTTTTATGATGTTCTTATTTTTCTATTCAGACAAAATATTTATATAATACCAAGTAATGCAAATGATCAGAATATTCCTAACAATCTTTTTTTCTTGAGGGGTTACTACCAGTCCCAGGAAAATGCACCACCTGTTGGAATAAACTGCATGAGAAAGAGGAAGAAATGGAACTTGGCATGAAGGGATTTCGATAAAGGAATTGAATGTGTCCCAATATCAACATGTTCTCATCAACCACCATCCAGTACTCTTTCATGATGTTATTATTTTCTATTCAGATAATTCCTGTCTTAGTATAAAGATGTCGTAATATTCATTTCTACAGCAGGATATGCTTTATGTAATGAATTAGGATTCGTCACTCCTTAAGGACAAATTATTTGCAATATTCTTTGCATTTTCTTGCATCAAATACCATTCAATCCGAATTTAGGTGTCATAACATATTCATACCATATTTATAGAATTATTAGAAGGATTTTAGTCATTAATTTGAGTTATTCAGGATCAACTATCCTTGTTACCACACATGTTTCTTCATTGCCTTTTGTTGATATGTACCAAAAAACTCACTGCAAAATAGAAGAAAAAGAGTTTCTAATGCAAATTATTATTTGATACCTGTCCTAACTTGATGTATGTAGCTCCCATTCGTTCAAACAATCTTCGCAGATAAATAGGAGAAAGTAATCCAAGTTGCAATTGAGATGGCAATCCTGAAGATGAATTTGTTGTCTGCACAAAAACAAAGAGAACAAGCTAAATATAAAGTCCATACAATCCAACGTGATCATTTGATTCACAATAATACAAAGTAAAATACCACTTGAAATGTAAAGCAACATAACTATACTTTAGAAATATCAGTAAGCCACTCCCCTCCAACTCCAATCACAGCCTGAATGCCTTGGGCTAGCCTCAGTGCACCTCTTGGCCCTGTGTTAATTGAGGTTTGGATAATGTCTTCAACCAGTTTGGGCAAGTTTTCCATACTGTCTGAGAAAACAATGAAGAAATAAGCGTGAGTGAAACTGATGTAATTTCTTTCAATTTTTAATGAAAAAGAGGTGTATATATGGCATTGAGCTCATCGGCTGGACTGGTGGATGCAAACTTGAGGACCGACTGTAAAATCATATGGAGGATGGGGGCACCACTGAAGATCAAAATATTTTGTTTCACTTATTTGATGTGAAACACTACTGACTATACGCTATAGAAGAAAATGAGCGCCTTCAGCTGATATTTCTTGCTCGTTCTGTGGAGCTGTGGAGGAAAACATAAATCATTTTTTTTCCGAATGTGTGGTAGCAAAAGAGACATGGACAGCAACGAGATGCTAATCGCTTGATGCATCTTTAGCAGATAATTTTTGGTGGACTTTGCAATCTGGTGGCAGGCATTTAGCTATCATGACTTATGGGCATAGACGCAAAGGACTAATACCATTTGTGGTGCTATGGGCAATTTGGATTCAGAAAATGCTGGTGTCTTTAACAGGGAAGTAATGTAGAACAAGAATTATATTATGGGCCTTATGCCCTATGGGCATTAGTCTTTAGTTATGGGCAGGTAACCTAATCTAAGGAAAACTCCTAATAAAAAGAAAACTAATAAGAAATAAACTAAACAAATCAAAAGACTAACTAAAGGGTTCATGATAATGGCCCATAACTAAAGACTAATGCCCATAGGGCATAAGGCCCATGATATTATTCTTGTTCTACACCAGGAAGGTTTCATGTAGACAATATTTTTTGCTAGATGTAAATTTGGCAAAGATATGCACAGGGGATTAGAGAGCAAAATGAGGCTCTGATTGTACATAGGACCATCTCTGTAATATATATTTTTAACATCACTAAAAAATAGGATGGTTACAAAACAAATTGGTGACATTCTTTTCCCAATAAAAAAAGTTATACCTTTAAAATAAACATGAGTTAAGCTTCTATCAAAAATAAAAGACAGACCAGGTTTTAAATGAACTTTAAAAGGTATCTAAAATGTGTAATAAGGTAATGAAGATGATGCCTAATCTTGTTTTATTTCTTCACCAGAAATATAGAATGTCTTTACCCGAGACTGCATAAAACAGATGCAAACCAACAAGCAGCTACAAAATACCTCAATATGTAATTTTTTTAACTATAATAAAAAATGTATTTGTCTATAAAAATGTTATCTCTATTCATGCAATATAAAATCATATAACACTTGGAAAACTAAAGAGCAAAATATTGTGATTCTTTCCACTTAAGAAAGACAATTTGAGCACGGTTAAAGCTGTATTCATGTGTAATGTTCATTAGACAGAGATGTCAGATTCAAGAATCGTGTGTGCCTCATGATGATTAATGACAACGAAATCTTTCAACACGTTCACTTGCATCAGTATTTTCTGTTCTTTTTGAAAAGATGTTGTAACAACCCGAAAAAAAAAAGTGAAATAAATTTGAGAGGTGGTTACTTGGAACCCCCCACCCACCCACACATATCTCTCTTTTTGTCTCTCTCCCTTTGATCTCACACAGCCATACCAGACGAGGCCGCCCAGAACAAGGAGATGATGGCGAGATTGAAGAAAAAGAAGAAAGGAATTGGAACTTTTTTATTCTCCAAAAAGATAGGTGATTCGGAACCAAAATAATGGAAATTATGATATCGGATTTGATCTTGTGTATATTTATCAGATTCAAAAGAGGGAGATAATTTTTAATCAAATCTTTCATGTGATAATCTAATCTTTAGAGACTTTCATTTGAAAACAATCTTAGAAGTGCAAATCTATATATAAGTTATATTTTAGTGCTTTAGACTGGTGAGATTCCATGTTAATAATGATATATCCATGTTATTAGTTCTGTCCAGCTTTAGAGTTTCGGTTTCGAATAAGTTTTGAATAATTTATACTCGTCCAAAAATTAGAAAGAATATATGCATGCGTAGCCTTTGAAGTTTAGTTTAAGCAGAAATTGATTTCACCCAGATCAGAGATCTATAGAAAATATTATGACCGAAATACTAACAATGTATCTTTCTGTCCCGAAATGTAGGGTGTCCAATTTGTAAAATATATTATAAATTGAAACAGTGAAATTATGATATGAACTTTATGGAGTAGGTAAATGTTTGTGTGATCTTGTATTAGAACATGAAGTGACAGGAAAATAATAAGTATATAAGGAGCTATGAATGTTTTAAGGTTCAACTGTCGTAACTCTTGATATAAAATCGATAGACAATATTGTAGGATTCTTTAAGGATAAATGTTTTTTTTTTTGAAGGGCAAAAGGATGGCTAGTGTTGTCTAGTCATCCATGTATATATATAAATGTAAAAGTGGGGAACATGTACAAGTGAGAACTATGAAGATCTAGGGGTGGGGTACAAAAAGGTTCTCGCCCCACTCTCTAGTCAAAAATCGAATGTGATGTACAATATTGTCAATGTAGCATCTTTCGCCCTTGAAGATCGTGTTGTTGCGCTGAATCCAAACGGCCCAAAAAACTGCAAGTGGCGTACATCGCTGGTGTCGCAACAGCGAGCTGCTCCCCCCGACTGTACGATATGTCTCCCAAAATGTGTCCGAGGATCTGGGGTCCACCCCGGCTGCCCCTATCCGCCTCCAGACCTCCTGTGTGACCTCACATTCGAAGAATAAGTGGTTGATGTCCTCTGCACCCGTCTCACACAGGACACATGTGGTGTCTGACCCTGGAGCCCACCTGAGGCGGTATACCCTAGTGAGTATGCGGCTGCGCCGAATAAGCCAGGCAAGTATTCTGACTTTGAGAGGTGTACGAGTCCTCCAGAGTAGTCTGCAATCAGCCACAAGAGTAGGATCAACTTCAGTTGTTGGGAGGAGGTAGGCGTATGCCTCTCTAACCGTGAAGCGGCCCCCCGTCCAGATCCATCCATCCCCCTTGGAGCTATCCGGGCAAAGAGATGATATGCGATCAAGGAGAGATAGGAGGTCATTTATCCTGGCGTCGCATAGTGGTCGCCGAAAAACTGGTGTCCAGCATCCCTGTAGGCCCTGTGCTGATCTAGACCAATATGAGGCCACTGTAGCCCCTCTATGTGTCGCAAGGGAGGCCAGGCGTGGAAAAGCTGCAGCAAGAGTGGGTGCGGAAGACCACTCATGATCCCAAAAGAGAAATGTCTCCCCGGAGCCAAGCATGGGGGAGAAGAAGGGTCGAGCTAGTGGCATAACTGACGCCACACTGCGCCAAAATGTGGAGGCACCGGTCATGACTCGTGACCTAGAGTCCCAATGGAGGTCACGTCCGTAACATGCGAAGAATACCGAGCACCAGAGGTCCGTGTCCGGCCCCATGATACGATGAATCCATCGAGTGAGAAGGGCTCGATTCATGGTGCGAAGGTCACACACTCCTAATCCACCACTTGAAGTAGGGCGACACACCTCCTTCCAGGAGACGAGGTGGACACCCCTGCTTGTTTGACCACTAGTCTGCCATAAAAACCTCCTCCTTAGCTGGTCGATGCGAGAGAGTATTGTCTCTGGCATGTATAGTACAGACATGAAGTAGGATGGAAGTGCCGAGAGGACTGATTTGAGCAGTACCAAGCGCCCGCCTCGTGATAGCATTCTAGAGCTCCATCCTTGGAGCCTTGCTTCGATGCGCTCGATCACTGGATCCCATGATCTACAGCCCACCCGTCTCTCAGAAAGGGGAAGGCCGAGATAAGTGATCGGGAGTGATCCGATGGGTGTGCGGAGCTCTGTCGCGCAGGAGTTGGCCATGTCAGCATCCATGCCAAATGGGATGAAGGTAGACTTGGAATGATTGATGACCATCCCGGATACCGCGCCGAAAAGCTCGACCACAATGGCCACCCTTCGTGCTTCCGTTGTTGACCCTTGAATGAAGAAAATGGTGTCATCCGCGTATTGGAGCAACGGGATGACGGCGCTATGGTCTGACCCGATAGGGAAACCAGCGATGATGCCGGCGTTGCAGGCTGAATATGTGGCCCTGGCCAAGGCATCCACCGCAATCACGAAGAGCATCGGTGCAAGGGGGCAGCCCTGGCGCACACCCCTCTGCGGTTGGACCCATCCACCAGCTGGACGCCCATTGACCAACACTGAGAATGAAGATGTGCAGATGCAGCGTTTCATCCATGTAATCCAGACTGCAGGGAAGCCCCGAGCCTGCAAAGAGTGCCAAAGAAAAGACCATGTGAGAGAATCATAGGCTTTAGAGAAGTCCACCTTCCATAAAATGCCTTGAGTCGATGAGCGTCGCCACTCAGCGGCGATCTCAGTAGCAATGGTAAAACTATCTGTGATGGACCGGCCTGTGATAAATGCACTCTGTACTGGGTGGATGATGTCATCTAGCACCTCGCGGAGTCGGTTGGCCAATACTCGGGCCAATATGAGGTAAACTGCATTTGATAGGGCTATCGGCCGGTAGTCGCCAATGTCCTCAGCTGGTATGCGCTTTGGAAGGAGGAAGAGGAGGAACCGATTTAGGCGCTCGAAGCCGCGGTTGCCTTCTGTGAACTCCTGGATGACCGCCATGACATCCTGTCGCAGCGTGGGCCAAAACTCCTTATAAAAGAATACTGGAAAGCCATCTGGACCGGGCGCCCCATCCCCGTTGAGGTCTTTCAAGGCCTGCCACACTTCTCCCTCGGAGATAGGGCGTGTCAGGTTCGTGGCATGAGCCTCTGAGATGCGTGGTATATCTCTGTCGCTCCACCGCCAGCTCGTGGGAGATCTCCTCTGAGACGAGGCTCGGAAGTGGTCCGCCATTTTAGTCCCGATTTGATCACGCCCGGAGAACTCATGCCCATCAATCGTCAAACGGTCAATCCTGCTTTGGCGACGCCGACAACTCGCCTGCATGTGGAAGAAGCGAGTGTTGGCGTCCCCCTCACGAAGCCAAAGCTGGCGAGAGCGCTGTCTCCAGTGGGCCTCGATCTTCCTGTCCTCCAGGAGGATGGTGTCTTGGTGTCGTCGCCTCTCATTGGCCTCCTTCGGAGTCAGCTCCCGGAGGTCCTCCAGCTGGTCTAGGCGCGCTGTCGCATCTAAAGCATCAGTCCGCCTTTTCTCCCTGTCCTCCCGGAGTTGTGCGCGATACCTGCGTAGAAAGACACGAAGCTGGGCTAGTCGCGAAGAGAGCGTCCGGGCTGCCGTGGATGAGGGCGGGAGGGACTCCCACTGTGCTGCCACGATGTCCCTGAAACCGTCTTCCATTAGCCATGAGCGTTCAAACTTGAAGTATGTGCTCGAATGCTCGCCCTCGTTGGATAGCCATATGAGAGGAGTGTGATATGAAAACGGTCTCGCCATCGCTCGCACCTCTGCCAGGTGATGGGCCTCCGAAAGCCCTATAGAGCCCAAGAATCTGTCCAAGCGGGACCTAGCTGTGGGTGACGCCGTGTTCCGCCATGTGAATCGGCAATTGGTTGCGGGGAACTCAACCAACTCCTCCGAATCAATAAAGTCCCGAAAGCCCTCGGTACCTGCATCCCTCCCTCTGTGTGGTTCTGGTCGATCGTCAGATTGGAGAGTCACGTTGAAATCGCCGCCAAGAAGCCACCATGCCGTTGGGAGGCGTGCTCTAACCTGACTTAGTTCCTCCCATAGCGTCTCCCGTAGCGGATTCGTCAATGGGCCATAGACACAAGTGACAAGTATGTGTTGCCCATCAGACTTCCGTGCGAAGTGTCCAGAAATAGAGAATGATGATGTTTAAGGATAAATGTTAAGGAGATAAAATATGAAAATCTTATATGTCAATCCCCTGGAAGCCTATTTCGAATGAAAATTAGAATCATTCTAACTGGACACCTACGAGGTCAAGTTATGACTTTTTATTTTGACCAAGGCTGAAAATGAATGTACGATTTAATATTGTCTCAAAGGAGATGTATTTGATATTATCAATATTGTTAAGATGTTGTAAGTGAATTGTTATGACTTTACATGTCCATGTTGATGTGGACCATATTGTTTAATTTTTAGCTCTTAATGAGTAATTTTGTAAATAGACATATCTTCTAAGATCATTATAAATTCATACTCATATTTGATCCCTCGTAACGCGCATATAATTTTATATTAGGTCTAGGGTTACTCAGTGCTCCTGTTGAACTGAAATGATTTTAATATGACCTTATTATGTGATTCATATCTCATTTAAATATTCAAGGATTTTATATGATTTTGTTTCTGATTTGATTGAAAAACGAGTCCATACGATTTTGGAGTCATTAAATACTCACAGCTGACTTTTTGATTAATCCATATAATATTATGATCTATTCGATGGACTTGATTTTCTTATGATTCCATCTGACTATACTTATGATATTGATTGTACATACGCATGACTCTATTTCTGAAATTGAGGGCACTGCCCTACTGAATCTTTTAAAGAAAATCAATCCTTTGTGACTCTCAGTAAACCCCAAAGATAGACTCATAGGTTAATCAGATAAAAGTTAAAAAATGTTAGATGCAGAGCTCTTCCATGATGATAATGATTAGGAGTGAAATTCACTATCGCTTTGTTTGGCATGTATTAGCGATTAATAGTGAATAGTGATTAACGACTAGAGACTAGCGATAAGCGATAGCAAGTCAAACATTAAATTTAATAAAAGTGTTTGGCAAATGTAGTGTTTGAACCAATCAATAAATATAAAATGACTAAAAAAGCTACGAATAATTATTTAAATAGTTTGCATTAATATACGCATCATAAATTAAATAACACATTCTTATTTTAACTATTTTAATATTAATAAATAATAATAATATAAATAGTTGACCAAATGATTTATAAGTTAATAAAAAATAATAAAGTGATCATGTAGTATAAAAGAATAAGTGTATCATACAAATAGTAACTAATATTGAAATATTATGAGGGTATATCTAGAAATAAATTTTAATACGCTTGTAACTACTCGAGATGTTGGTCTTTCAAGCATCTCAAAACGCTGAGTTCCAATCGTTTGCCACTATTATTAATTATGCTTGACAAACACCTTATATAGCGTATTTGTTGAATTTAGGATCCCGAGAATGTTTTGAATGATCACAAATTTGTATAGTGAACTCAGCCTATACTGATGAACTTGTTTGAGCTGATTTCTGTAACAGGATATATTCAAGTTCAGTACAGCGGTCGACCTGACCTGAAGGAATGGACGACACTGCACTCGTAATTTATATACGAAGAACCATATGTGTGCAGTGGGCGTCCCAAGTATATGAAGCGGTCGACCAGCATCAGAGAGAGAGAGCATATGATGAGAAGCAGCAGAGCATAAACGGTCGACCAAAGAAGAAGAGAGG
>LTAE01001930.1:36317-48888 GCA_001647135.1 Pontederia paniculata | reverse complement strand
TGCACACATATGATTCTTCATGATGTGTAATACGTGTGTAGTGGTCGTCCATTCCTTTAGCTCAGGTCGACCGCCGTACTGAACTTGTCTATGTCCTGTTACAGAAATCAGCTCAAACAAGTTCATTAGTACAGACTGAGTTCACTTACAAATTTGTGATCATTCAAAATTAATCTTGGGATCCTAGATTCAACACTATCTCTTGCGTGAAGATCGTTATTATTGCTTCTCCTCCTTGTTGCTTGTTGCCTCTTCTTTGTCATCGAATGAAATGTGAAAAAAAATTGCAAATGACATTTTGTCTTGTATTTTTATTTTTGTCCGATAAACCCTTATATTTTTCTTTTTAATTTCAGCTTTGTTAGTGTTCCAAATGATAAATAAGTTTAGCTTTATTAATAATTTCTCATGTTCTTGTATTTAGGCTAATTATTTTTTTACGCATGGAATGTATTATAGATGGTTATTGGCTCAATTTTTAGGAAAGAGCAATTGAAGTGGAATTATTTCAGATAGGTTGTTGATCCTATGTGTAACTACCGAGAGTTGGAATGTTTTTTAACTTGGTTTCTAAACAAATTTTGGGGAAAGATTTAATTCAAATGAAATTATTTTCCATTAATGAACAAGTTTGAGAAGAACATTGCATAGCATTAATGTCGTTTTCATTCGAAATGAAATTATCCTTTTTCAACTATCTTAGTTGTGTTACATTTTTCGATTAGAACAAAGGTCGGAGCCGAGGGTGCAGTTATAAAAAAGAAAAGACAAAGCTAGGAGCAAACACAGGATATAAGAATCCCAACAATGTCATTAGAGATGATGCATCCCATGTTGGCAGGGGAAGGAGCTGATTTGCAAACCGGAGCCAATAGAAAGAGAATGCTTCACAAACCTGTCTGCAACTCTATTAGCCTCGTGATAGACGTGTTGGACAATGACGTCTCACTGCCAAGCCAAGATCTTGCATATAGAATCAACCAAGACGGCGATGTGCGGTGATGGCCTAATTTGGTCGGTGATTAATTGGATAGTATCCTGCAAGTCAGATTCCAAGAGGACACTCTTGCAACCTAGGTGTCATGCTTGTTGTAAGCCTTGGGATGCTCCATTGAGCTCTACTTCAATTACTAAAGTGGAAACCAAGAAGCCATTGACCTTCTAAATTTCTTAAGATTCCTCTAGAGTCGGCTAGGCAGTTATTAGTCGTGACCGCACCATCCTCTCGCTAATATTATCTCAGCCTTGAAGCCACGGAATTTATGTGGATGTTAGCTGCCCTAGATCCACTTATTCGAGGTTCCAGGATGACAATGATATCGAGGCACTCAAGGCGAAGGAATTCCTTCATCGCTTTAAGGAAATGAGAATTACATGCTCCACGATAAATTCCAGCAAAAAATTCTAACATTTAAAATATATGGAAAGTTTAAGATAATACCTTGGTGTGTGTGACTCTATGTCAATGACGAATGTGGTCCGGGTCGTTCATTATTGTGTCTCGGTGTGTGTCTGTAAGAGGATTACCAAGGCCTTGGGTGAATACTGCAGGCCTGGTGGGTGGGGCTTGGAGGTGGCCCAAGTTATTCCCCACCTCAATTCCCTGCACGTAAGAGTCCAGCATGGCAGTGTCAGAAGTAGAGTTCACTCTCCCATATTGGTTCTCGATAATAGGGATTTTTGACAAGGAACAATCAAGAGATTTTTCGGTGTTGTTAGACAGATGTTGCTGGCCTTGGGAAGTTTCCTCGGCTATTTTATGTGGAAGGTTGCCTAGGGAAAGCCCCACCGCTGAAATACCAGCTTGACAAGAAAGGTGTCATTGATTGTTTTGTGTTGTTACTACTTGGGGAAAGTTTCCAACATAATTTTGAGGTGTTCCTTATTATCCTCGAGGCTCTCCTAATAGATTAGAATGTCGTCAACAAAGAAGATGACGAATTGATCTAAGTAAGATCTGGATACTCTATTCGTAAATCCATGAATGTTGCACGTGCATTCGTCAACCCAAATGACATTTCAGGAACTCGTAATGCCCATACATTGATTGAAAGGCGATCGTTGATATATCCTCCTTAGCAACCTTGAGCTGATGGTAATCACTCCTCAGGTTAATCTTTAAGAAAATCATGATCCTTGATAGTTAATTAAAAATATAGTCTATACCCGGTAGATGATATTTGTTTTTTATTGTGGCCTTGTTGAGCACCCTATAGTTAATGAACAATATAGGGGAGTCATCCTTCTTCTTTACAAATAAGACAAGAACCCTAAGATGAGAACTCGACCTGATGAATATTTTGTCCAAAAGCTTTTGTAGTTGCTTTTTGATTTTTTTTTCATCTTTGTTGCGGCTATCCGATATGGTTCCTGGTAGTAGATTTATGCAAAAGTTCACCTCTGGCTGAGGGGACAATCTTGAGGTATCTTCTAGGAAGACATCTAAGAAGTCTAGGACGCTCTCCAACTGGTAGAGATCATTCTGCCTAGACTCAGTGCTGATAATATTGACCAAGTATCATTTACATCATTTCTTTAGCATTTGGTGTGCTTGTATTATTAATATCATTATCTTGCATTTGGTGTGTTTGTACTTATATCATTATCTTGATGACTTGCCTCTGACCATTGCGAGTGTCAATAATAACCTTCTTCTTCTTGCATAGCAATAGCACATCATGATATGACAACCAGTCTATGCTTAAGATGCTATCATAGGCCCTCATTGGGAGGGCTATCAGATCTACAAGATATTTGCCATCGATTTTGATGGGTACATTTGGAATGCACTTAGTGGCATGGAGGGTGTAGTTATGTTCATTGATAGCTCATATTATGTAGCAGTAAGTTAAGGGTGATAGCACAATTTTGAGATGTAAACGAGTGTGTAACATCCGAATCAAATAGTATAGAAGTAGATAATACAATTAAAGAAAGAGTACCTCTGATGACATCATCATTGTGCTGAGCTGCGCCATCTTCCATGTTGTAGGCTCTGCTCGAATTGCCCTGTTGGCATCTCCGGTGCCTCTGGGTTTTGATCTTTCTTTCTCCTGTCTGGGCAATCCCTGATTAGTGTCCAAACTTTTCGCGACGAATACAAACTCCAGTCTTTTTGCGGCAATATCTTAAGTGGTAACATCCTTAATGAGTGCAAGCCTCCTATGGTGGATTAGGTTGTTGCTATGTTGGTAGAGTGTCAGGAGCGTTGTAGGGTATTATCCTAGCCCTTGTCATGCATGTTGGGTTGTTGACGCTTCCGGTCCCATCTAGGTCGGTTCTGCATGACCTATTGCATTGGTGTCTTCCCTTTAACGCCATTTTGACGCTCAACATCATCTCTCTCCAAGCATTTAGTTAAATCGAAGGCATCATCTTGCAGTTACCCCTCGATGGTCTTGGTCCTCATATCAGGATTTAGACCTTGGATGAATCGATAGGCTATTTCCCACTAATCTTGTTTCAGCGTGTAATACTTTTCAGACCGAACATATTTATTGTGGTACCATGCCATGGTCACGTTGCCTTGTTGTAGTTCCATAAACTCACACTATTTTAGACTCTGTTTGTTTTGTGCAATGAAATAGCGAGTATCAAAAGTACTCTTGAAGCCTCCCCATGCAATCACCTCATGTTTGGAGAACTTCATGATCTTGGTGGTTTTCCATCAGTCCTTCGCATCCTTGACTAGGTGATGCATAGCATAAAGAACCTTCCTATCTTCAGAGCACTATATCAATGTGAAGATCTTCTCCATCGTGTCTATCCAACGCTCTACCTTGTCCACATCTTCAGTACCATCAAACCCTGGATGCAGAAGCTTCAGGAATTGCTAATGGTATCCTTCGATGGGTGCGACTGTTGGCCTCTCGCTATGTGCCTCTTCTTGATCTTGGGTGACTGTAACCTGATTGTTGACAGCACGTCTGGGAGCCGTCAACATTGCATGTATCATGAAAACATGGTCAACTTCTATTTCAACAACATTAGTATCTTACATAAACTTAGTTCTAGTTGGCGTTGCGACTATTCATGATGGTTTGCACATGAGACACTAGATATAATATAATGTCGAGAGATTCCCGAGTTTAAGCTCTGATAACTAACTGTAACGCCCCTAGAAGCACACCCTGGCACATGGTAAAATATCCTCCTAGAGACACTATGGCATTATACTTTACTTGACTTTGGCTTTGACTAGTTTATTCAACAAAATACTAATATTTTTTTATTATAAATTCTTTTCATGAAATAGAGTACGAAAATCATAAAACATCTATAGGAACATCATCTGATAAACTAATACAACTCGATGGAAAGAAAACTAAATGAGACACCTAAATCTAGGAAAGTCGACTCATGTGCAAGCAGCGTCCATCTCGAACATCTATCGTCGCATGCACCACTAGCCATCGTGTCATATCATATCCCTGACCTGCAAGCAAGGCAAGGGAAATAATTCTCTCATGAACTATAAAGTCCAATACGTAAGGCATGATAAAAAGTACTTTTTATGACAACATAAAAGCAAAAAAAATAAGCTATGACAATATCATAATGATAGTCAAAAATCAATTATTCTCGTATCGTCAATCAATCATCATCTTTCCTTACTTTCTTACATGCATAATCTTTCTTTACTTTTTTACATACATTGTCTTGTCATAATTTACTTTCTTTGCATGATGAGTAAACTATGATGATATCCTTAAATATAATCAAATATCAATTACTCCTCGACCACTAGTCATCATATGTGCTTTCATTTTATTCATTATTCTTTACTTTGTTTTCATACTTTGCATCTATCATTCATTTCATTCCTAAATCATTCATCATCTTTTTCTCAGCCATCTAATGCAATATGAACAATGCAATATTTAGACCAAGTGGTTGTTTTGTTATATTTGACTTATCCCATTAGTAATTTTGAGGATTGTTTTGTGATGACTATGAAGGTCTCGCCAGTAAGTCGGTGGGTTGCATAAATCACGGCCAGGGAGGATACTTGAGAAATCCTTTTGTAAGACTTGGAGAAAGGCAACCAACAAGAACTGAATAGCAATTGTTCTACTAACCCCTCATCATTAATAATATTGTCGCCCTCAAACATTCAATGCATGTCAAACTCATCGTTAATTTAGATGAAGATGATGGGCCTTTATATCGTCCACATATTAGTCCTTAAAGTTCATAAAAAAAACTATCATCCGTAATTTGAGATTTAAATAAAATGATAATAAAAAAATATAAATAATCTTTCACGATCGTGACATAGGTGTTCACGGCCAGTGATATGATCCTTCACGATCGTGATCGAGTAAGCTCCATCGAATTTTGATGTGTGTTTGGTAGAACCAGCAGAAATTATGACTAGTTATGACCCTAGTTTCAAACAAGACCTATAATTTAGAAATATAAAACAAAATGTTCAAAACTTAAGTTAGATGCAAAAAACATTATAATTTAGAGATATAAAAGTAAATAAACCCAAAATATAATTAATATACTATTACAATATATAGTCAAGAAAGATCATTATTTATCATTGTAGGAACCAAATATCTATATAAATTTTGTTATAATAGTGTGACAAGTGTTGGAGATATGAATGAATGAATGAATCTCTTTCTTTTCTAATATAATCCCTTTCAAAAGAACGGATGAATGAACGAATAACAATTAACTTTGGAAAAGCCCAAAAAACTCTATTCATACTCCCAAGTGGAAAAAAATCTCATAATTATATTTCTCTCAAACCCTTACCATAATAAATTATATTTTTTTTAATTTTAAAAGTTATTATTAATTATATAATTAAGAATTAGGATGTGCTTGGGTCTATACGTAGTTATATGTAATTGCATTAACTCCAATTTAATAATAAAACTTGGAAGACTTTTCTAATCGTCTTTGAAGGGTAGTCTTCCTCATGGTCTCTGAGTTTGATACTTGTTATCGTTACATGGAGAAATCATATGACATGTGGCAAAATTTCTTCCATTTCTCACATCACCAAGTCAAATTTATTTTCATGTTCAAACCCCAAACCACTTCTGGTTAGAAGTCATTATTCATAGCACCTAGGGGTGTCTTTAGGATTCTCATAGCTTCATAGACGAACTAAATATTTAAAATTTAATAAATATTTAGATAAATCAAAATAATAATATATACATATTAATAAATTTAAGTTTTAACTGATTACTTTGTTTTATAATGATTTGTTAATTATTATATCTTTATTACACAATATAATAAAACATTCGTTATACAAAACCATAAAGATAATATAAAGTTAATCTTAGTATAATATAATAAATTATTGTGTTAAACTTAAACTAAAAGTAATTTAAAAATAGCGGATCCGACAAGCTTTTGGCGTAAGATTTACTTATTTTCCTAATTATACATTAAATCGCTATCATTTCTTCCTTTTCAACTTTTTTTTTGTTAAACTAACCAGCACGCTAATTGGAAAGATCTTGACGCGTCCAACACTTTGGAAGACTTGGACGTCTTTTGTCATTCGTACTTGCTCAGTTGGGTAGGTCTGAATTGATCGCGATACTTGGAAAACAGATCAAATACCAAAATATTCGAAAGAAGAAATTACACAAAATATAAAATTTAACGAAGTTTTTTTTAATTAAATTATATTTTTTGGACGGAAGCTAATTTTTTGTAATGTGCAAAATAAAAAATAATACAAAATACAAAATAATTTAAAATTTAGTACGAATTTTATTTGTAATGGAAGACTGTGATATATGAAAAGTTAAGTATTTTTTTGTTAAGAATAAAATTTTAACAATATTAACATATGATTAATTTAATATTTGTACGGATACGACGAAATTAAATTTTGATCAAATTAACGATTTTAAATATTAAACTTGGGACTACGCTTTTGTAATCTAGTGAGACAAATGATTTTATTATTGTGTGTTGAAATATAAAATATTATTATTAATATTATATATATCTACATAGTGAATTATCGAAAAAATCAAACGACTAGGCTATTTCTAATGGGGTTGTTTGGTGCAGGAACACAGAAGAGAACAACACCTTATCTCAGCGTCAAACACCTCTAAAATTAGAATATCTTGATCAAATATTATAATTACATTTGTGTTCTTTGTGGGCACATTGAAATTTGAAAAAGTAAGAACATAAGCCCCGTTTCACTCACACGAAATTGTAGATGAACTAAATATTTTTAGTCTATCCTTTAATTCTCAAACCCTAATCCATAGGGAATAAGTTAGTCTTGGATCTTCAGGCCCCGTTTGGTTGGGGAATAAGATCAGGATTAAGGTCTTATTCCCTACATTTGAATCAAAGGGGTTTTCATCCAGTGGGGTCCAACGCATTAATGGTGAAAAGAATAAAAAGTAGAGAGAAAGTTATTCTCTCTCCCCCTTGGATTAGCCTTATTCCTAGTGGATTAAGACAATGAGACTATCTATTGGATTAAAAAATTTAATTCCAACTACAGCAAAATTCTAACCAAACGGGACCTCAGAGAATACAAAAAAATGAGATTTGGTGTAGTCTAACATTTAATGTTGTGTGGGACCCATTATTATTCCTTTGACCGTTTGTCAAAAGATGGAGAATAAGACCTTAATCCAAGTCTTATTCCCCAACCAAACGCCCTCGTAGAGTTCTTGCTACTAGCAGGAATTAGAGAGAATAAGGTTTTTTTTTATTTTGTAAATCATTAAAGTTCTTTATTAGTATATTTAGTTTTATTCTTTAAAATATTATTAAAAATGAAATTAAGGAGTATTAATATATATGTATGTGCGCTCTAAATTTTTAATTAGCGTTATATATTATCATAACAAAACTTGTAATATTCTTATAAATATGTCTTTTATGTTTTTTAGAGTTATTATTCATTACTTTCGTATATTTTTATATTAATTATTTTGTGACTATTACTATTTAGTTATTTTATATTTTTTACATAGGTCATTAAAGTTATTTTATAATTATCTTTTATTATTTTCGTATTGTTTATTTTAAATTTATACGCATGCATATAATATAAAAATTGTAAAAATAATATAAAATACAATATTATTATTATTACTTTTTTTTATATCATTATTTAATTTTATTTTTGTCTTGTTTTTATTACAATCAAACACCCACACATTTTATTTCTAATTTAAGAACATTAAATTCTCATTCCAAACAGGCCCAATGGGTATTCCCGTGAGTATTCTTGTTCTACTGGTCTTGTCATGCTTGCAGGCTTACCAGGGAGCTCCCAGCTTCAGCAGCTGCAGGGAAGATGAGCGGACTGCACTCCTCCAGTTCAGAGCTGGCCTCAACGACTCCTACGGCCAGCTAACCTCCTGGGTCGGCCGGGACTGTTGCAGCTGGACGGGAGTAACCTGCAACAACAGAACGGGCCATGTCACCGGAGTCGACCTTCGAACTCCTTTTGCAGGGAACGGGATCGAGGGAGATGAGATCAATCCATGCTTGCTCGCTCTGTCGGAGCTGAGCTACTTGGATCTCAGCGGCAATAACCTCCACGGAGCTCAAATACCAAAGTTCATCGGCGCATTCAAGATCCTCAGGTACCTCGATCTGTCGAACACACACACAGCCGGAAGAGTTCCTCCGGAGCTGGGAAACCTCTCAAGCTTGCGCCATCTTGACTTGCACCATATCGATTTCGTCAATAGCAACGGCGGCGGACTTGAGATTGAGGATGCTTCCTGGCTCTCTCATCTCTCATCGCTGCAGTATCTCGACTTGGGTGCTGTGGAGATTAAGAACGCATCCCGTGCTCTGCAATCGCTCGGTATGCTCCCCTTGCTCTCTGAGTTGCATTTGGCCTTTGACTCTTTAACTTCTGTACCTCGTAAGCTCCCTTGCGTCAACTTCACTTCTTTACATGTCCTCGATCTTTCTGCAAATCACCTGAACACCACCTTCCCGGAATGGCCATTTGAAATTGGCAGCTTAAAGAGCCTTGATTTGTCAAATAATGCTCTCATTGGGGTTGTTCCCAGTTCAATGATGAACTTGACGTCCCTGGAAGCATTGGATTTGTCAGACAATGCATTTATCGAACAAGATTCATTGTTGAAGGCGATTTCAAAGCTTCCAAATCTAGCGACGCTCAAGTTGTCCAACATTAGACTTAAAGGTCAACTGCCACCATTGCTTTGGGACCTCAATAAGAACCTGGAACACCTTGACCTCTCAATCAACCAGTTGAATGGAACATTAACAGAACGCATTGGACAACTGAGCAGACTAGTTGTGTTAGACCTTTCATTCAACCAGTTGGATGGGCATTTGCCAACGAGCCTTGGACAGCTTAGCAGATTAGTTGAGTTGGATTTAAGTCAGAATTCTTTTGAAGGTGTTGCCACTGAGATGCATTTCAGAAATCTTATAAGCCTTGAAAAATTAGACTTGTCTGACAACTCTTTGATAATTGACATTGAACCTGAATGGACTCTTCCTTGGCAGCTATCTCAGTTAACTTTGGAGAACTGCACAGTTGGGCCTGCCTTTCCCGCATGGCTCCGGAAGATGGAGAATATTTCTTCCATATACATGTCTAATGCAGGGATATCAGATGGATTGCCAGATTGGTTTTGGAATTTCTCTTTGAACATATCCCACATTGACATTTCAGAAAACATGATCAAAGGTATCCTCCCTACTTCACTCCGGCACTTGAGTAATCTTGCATTTGTTTATATGAGCAACAACCAATTGGAGGGACAAATTCCACAGTTACCAACAGGGCTTCAAGTTTTATCCCTATCAAACAACTCAATATCAGGACCAATTCCTCAAAATATTGGTGAGCTATCTTCAATCAGAGACTTGGATGTTTCTGCAAACAAATTAAGTGGCGGCATTCCCTCGTCGATATGCAAATTGAAGGAGCTCGATACTATATATCTCTCTCACAATCAGCTATCAGGACAGATCCTAGACTGTTGGGACAACCATAATAGATTGATGTATATTGATATGAGCAACAACAACTTATTTGGTAGTATTCCTGCCTCTATTTGCTCTGGGTCTGAACTTCAAACCTTGCATGTGAATAACAACAAGTTATCAGGAGGTTTCCCTTTGGCCCTACAAAATTGTTCTGAATTGAAACTTCTTGACATGGGGAATAACAAGTTCAAGGGGAGCATACCAGGTTGGTTAGGGAGTGTCTTGACTAGCTTGATAGTATTACGCCTTCAATCAAATATGTTCGATGGGAAAATTCCGACAAATCTCGGTAATATCTCCTCGCTTGAGGTCATTGATCTATCTCACAACATGTTATCTGGACCCATACCACAAAGCTTTGCCAACTTGAGTGCCATGAAAGATCCAAGTTTGATAGCCTTCTTCTACTTAGAATTAGGTATTACAGTGAATATTAACATGAAAGGTAGAGAGGATGATTATAAGACTATAATATTTCACTTGCCTAGAAGCATAGACCTATCAAGCAACAATCTTTCCGAAGGAATTCCTGAAACTCTCACCGTTCTATATGGATTGCAAAATTTGAACTTGTCCAGAAATAATTTGACAGGAAAAATTCCAAGGAGTATTACAAGACTACAATATTTAGAGTCACTTGACTTGTCATTTAATAAACTTACAGGGGATATTCCTTCGACGATGTCCACTTTAAATTTTCTGAGTTCTATGAACTTTTCTTTTAATGACTTGTCTGGAAGGATTCCTGTAGGAGGGCAATTTGACAGTCATCCAGATCCATCCATCTACATGGGAAATGATCACCTTTGTGGTTTTCCATTAAGTTCAACTTGTGGAGGCAATTCCACAAACCTTCCACATTTGAATACTTACAATGATGAAAAGACAGAGGATGAACATATATGGTTTTATGTAAGTGCAACTATAGGGTTTATCACTGGATTTTGGGCACTTGTTGCAACTTTGGTGCTCATAAGGAAGTGGCGAATTGCATACTATCGATGTATAGACCATGCATATGATAAGCTTTTTGTGTTTGTAGTAGTAAATCTGAACAAGATTAGGAGGATATGATAGATGCTTGAAATTAAGCTGCAATATTTAAACTATCTGTTTCCTATTTGTACCAAGTTGAGTGGTTTATATGTCATCCATTACTATAGAGTTTGAAAGTTTGTAATACAATAGTGACCTTGCTGAGCTCAGTGATAAATAATTTGACTCAATTGAGGTTGAAAGTTTGAAACTTAGCTGATTTGATGCACATCAATTTCATATTGATACATCCAACTAATAAAGGAGAAAGAATTAAGCAAAGGCAACCAACTAGTTGCAGTTTTTTTAGTACTACAACTAATTAACATTACTATTTTCAATTGTTTTTGAAGACAATGTGAACTCTAAAAAGTAGAAAAAACAAAGAGGTACTAAGTCCTTAATATGTCATTCAACAAGCTTATAAGTTGAAAATATTTTCATGCCAAACATGTCAAAACAAAGAGGATGTGTTCTCCTGCTCGGACATTATTAATTGATAATACGAAATCGAGACAGAATAACCAAAGATAGAAACCTACCAACTAATTGAAAAGTAAAATAACAAAGTGCTAGTTCAGTTTGATTTAATTTGTAATCACGAATGTAACTTAATATTAGTCACAATTTTGTGATAGTTAATATTTGCAACAAAGTGATTTGATTGAAATTTAAAATTTAAATTAAATAATTTATTAAAATAATATGATCATTTATGTTAAAATTAAACTAGTTTTAAGTATATGTGTAATGCATGTTGATACTAAATTAATTACTATTTAACTGAATTTAATACAAACTTGATTGAATCCTCGAACAAATAAATTAAATCATATTAACTCAGGTTAGTAAAAGTAAATAAAATTCAGTTCAATCCAATCCAAATAAACTTAATCAATACGAATAATCATTTATGCATTTTTGAATTAGCACATAAAAATTCATATGAAAAAAACATTGAAGAATTAAAATAAATTTAAATAAGTACAACAATTAGTATATTAAATAAGATCATGATAATAAGCATATTATGGATAAACTTATATTGGAAATTAAAATTATGACTAAAATATTTAATTTTCGAAACCAACCATATAAGAATATCAACAGTTAAATACCTAAAAATATTAACCTGGACTAAATTATGCTATAATTTGATATAGTTAATTAGAAATTAAATTTGTAGATATTTAGTAGTAGTAGTAGTAGTAGTAGTAGTAGTAGTAGTAGTAGTAGTAGTAATTGTTTATTAATGATGATCACCAAATTTAATTTTTGGTTTATATAATTACTCAACTGGGTAAAAAATGATGTAATTCAATATTATTAAACTAATAAAATTAGGAGTAAATAAATAATTATAGCCTACAAACAATAATAAAATTGATTATATGTGTGTGTATTATATTTTTATAGCTGAAAATATAATAGAAATGCTTTTTTCGTATAGAACACATGCAAAAAAAACATAATAGAGAATAGTTTTGGTGCCTAGTGATCATCCTAGGTTATATATATATATATATATATATATATATATATATATATA
>LTAE01001930.1:15315-35760 GCA_001647135.1 Pontederia paniculata | reverse complement strand
AAACACACATATATATATATATATATATATATATATATATATATATATATATATATATATGGGTGATATATAGTCGGATCGGATTTCAAGAAAAATTGGCGTGTTTAATGATAATAAAAAATGATATTTTTTTCTATATGGTTATTGAATAAGAAAAGAGTTATTTTCGCCAACTTTTTAAGGAAGCTGTAAATTATTTTGGGAAGAAGGAATGAAATTGTTTATTGATATAAAATAATTAAGGGTAAAATAATAAGATGGAGTGACGTTAAAATTTTAGAATTGACACTAAGGTTCTTTTAAAAAGTTATAATCATGAAAAAAACAAGAATTTAAATTTGATTATATTAAGACCATTTTTATCTTTATAATATTCTAATTTAGTTTGACGTGGAAGATTGAATGAAAATCAATCTCGAATAGCATAGTATCATATATATATATATTAAAATATATAGAAAAATCTGACTATTAATAATTTGTAAATAAATAAAAATAGTTATCTGATCGTTATTTAAATAACTAAATACTTGTCTTTATTTATGCTTAATTACTCTTTGCTTATTTAATTTTGATTATGATTACATTTGCAAGCATCACATATTTGTCATTGTTGGTGGGATGAACTGAGGAGATCCTTAGAGAGAAATACAAGGGTGACATTAGGTGAGGGTGGCAAGATGTCGGCTATTGATTGGAGATCCAATGAGGATAGGAAGTAAAGAAGAAAGCAATCAAGGAGGGCACTGCTAAGTTGGGGGAGACGAAAATATAGAGAAACGAGAGAGATTATTTTAAGTTAACCTGAAACCATGTGATACACGAAATGAATAAGGACCACTGCCCTGAATCAACGGTAGAGATTGTATTGGTCCTTTCATTAGGTTTTGCATGATGGATTTCATATTGGATGTTCTAGATCTGCTCAATATATATATATAATGGGTTTAAGGAGTTTATGGAGGCAATTTTACACCATATGTATGGAGTACTGTCAATCTAAAGATCGACGGTGCTCCATCAATTTGCCTATTTCTTAAAATCTTTCTAACCAGTCCAATCAAACCAAACCAAACCGGTTAAGTGATTTAGGGTAAAATTTGCTCTTTTTCCTTTCTTCTCTTTGGTCTCCTCATTTCTTCCTCCTGCTGCCATCGCTCATTTTCTCCTCCTTTCCGTCACAGCCAATGACACGATTTCATTCGTAGATCATCTTCGGCATTATCGTCTATCTCTCCTTTGTCACATATAGTAATTTTGAGTTGAAATTCATTTAGTATATATATTTGGTCGACAAATACATTTTTCCTCGAGATTACGATGGAGTTCTCGAGAATTTTATTTTATTTTGGGGGGGGCTCTTTTGCACTCCATGATTTTAGATTAACCCATGACTTAATTTATCATGAACATGTTTATTTTGTGCTGATTGTACACTACAAAACATCACAACCACCCTTTGCTTCATATTGTGCAATAATATAAAGGAATTGATCAAGCATTGTTGTTCATTTTTTTTGTTACCACATAGTATTTGAGAAACGTGTCAATTTTAATATTCATGAAGCGTGATTTTAAAAGGGATTAATGGAGGTGCGCTACTAAAATAGGAAGCATGATGTTTCCTCGTGTTTGTGTCGACAGATTCGTGATCAATGGTAGATACAAAAATGTGATCGGACCGGGTTTTAATTTACTTAAAATGATGATTCGTTTAAGTAGACCGAATTAGTTAATGGAGATATAAAAACCATTTTATCTTCTCTCTCCTAAAAAAATTAGGGCATAATTGATTTTTTTTCTTCTTCCTGCTTTGCTCCATCGTTGTCGGTCCGCCCTGTTGTTGCTAGCTCCGATGATGCCCTGTTGCTGTTGTTCCGCCTAGAGACTCGACGACAACGTGCTCTGCTCCATTGCCCTGCCTTCTTGTTGCTTGCCACCAAAATCTGTTGCTCCATCGTTGTCGGTGTACTCCGCTACGATTTTCTTCTGCTTAGAGACTCGACAACGCAGCATTCTGCCTTGTTGCTGCTTGCCGCCAAAATATGCTGCTTGGAGATGTTGCCCAGTCTGCCCCCTCTTCCTTACAAGAATGCTGCTACTTGGAGACGTTGCCTAGTACGACTAGAGTCTCGACGACATTGCGATCTATTCCGTCGCTGTCCTACCTTGTTGCTTCTTTCTCACGCACACTCAGTAAGATCGATCTTTCTTCTTCTCATTTCCTAGCAAGACTGTTGTCCCATCTGTCATGATTTACTTTTTTCTTCTTCCTGTCTGCTCCGTAGCAACCCTGTTGTTGCTCGCCGCCAATAGCTCCATTGTTGCCCTGTTGCTGTTGTTCCGCCTAGAAACTCGACGCTACTATTTGGAGACATTATTTGGTCCGCCTTTTCCCTGCAAGAATGCTGTTGCTTGGAGACGTTGGCTGGTCCGCCCAGAATCTGCTTGCCTTATTGTTGCTTTCTCACACACAAAATCTCAGTAAGATCGATCTTTCTTTTTCTCATTTTTCTAGTGAGATTGCTTTCTCATCCGACACGACTGATTTTTTCTCTTCTTCCTCGCTTGCTCCGTTGTTGCCCTGTTGGTGCTCGCCGCCTATAGCTTCGTCGCTGCCCTGTTGCTACTCTTTTGCCTAGAGACTCGACTACGCTGCAATCTGCTCAGTTACCCTTCTTGACGTGAAGGATATTGTCAAAGGTAGAGATTTATTTGGGTGTCTCGTATGTTTTTTTTGCATTGATGTTTTCTGCTCTTTGGGTAGTGCACACACCTACTGTAAAAAGATCCTTGAAATACAATGAGACACATTGTCTACGCTTGTTGAACATGACCTCTAGCCAATGACTATCTGGGATATCATATTGCTGCTTCATATAAAGTCAACCCTCTTCAAATTCATCTACACTAGCTGATTCGTAAAGACATTTGTGATAAGCATGCTTAAACATGCCTCGTGCATACAAATCTTGTAAAATGAATTATTGCATTTCTTCCAATGTTCCAAGTGCAAAATATGTGTTCATTAGGTAGAAAAATCTTGCATATAACTTTTTCCCATTGCAATATGTTGATCATTAATTATGCAAGTTGGATGTTTTCCATTCATGCATTTAGGCAATTTATTAAACAACCATGTAAATATATCTTGACTCTCATCAGCTAATAATGCACAACCGAATAAGCATGTAAATATATCTATGATGACTAATTTCGGTGAAGGAAGCAAATGACATTCTTAAATTGTTTATCTGATATGTTGTATCAAATACCACAATATCACCAAAAGTTATGTATCTATTTCTTGATTTTCCATCAACCCAAAAGAAACTCATTATGATTTCATGTTCATCCAACTCACATCTATGAAAAAAAATCAGAATCGTTGTTTATCTTATTTTGAAAATAAGATATGACATTAAGGCAATCAACACCAAAATTGCTTTTCCTTTTTTGCTCTCAAATGATCAATACAAACTTGAGTTATTATGTGCGAATCAACTGACATTTTAAGTGCTTTAGCTATATTCGATGGTCTCATTCCATATTTGTGTAGTTGGTCAATGACTTCTTTAGAACTATTCGAGATATTCTTGTGCGAATACAAAAAAATCTCTTTGACGGAAATGTTAAAGGATGACTATGTTCTCCATGAAATTTTCGCACCTCCCACTTTCATCATTTCTTAATACAATATACAAATGAGAATGACAATCATACCTAACTTCTCTTATTTCTTTAAATATTTTTTCAACACTTTGCTTCAAATTCATGTGCCCTTCTTTGGAATAAACAAACTTTCTATTTGTAACATTACTCGTGATCTTTGACTTATGTGAAACATGTTTTCTAACCGAGAAACTAATGAATCTAGCATACATATTATAATAATTGTAAGCTTCATCATCAATATTGAATGTCATGCCAACAAAAGACTTTGGTAGCTCAAAATATTTAACATAATTCTCCTCGTCATAATCTTCAATATTCATCGCCTCATTAATTTCTTCTTCCACATTTTCAGCTTAAAAAGTACTCTCTTCTTGAACATATTCAAGATCTTCGATGCATTCCTTAGAAGCTTGTAAAACTTTAATCAAACAAGGCCTTATTTCTTTAGCATAAAGAGCAATAAGTAAAATGCAAAAACGAAAATGGGTAAAAAATAAAGAATCAACAAGCTTAACAAGAATAATTAATTATGCTGATATACAACAATCTTATCTAACGGGAGTATAGAAATCTATTACATAGTTACGATAACAATAGTAAAAAGTTCAATTATCCGCTTTACTTTTCTCTCGGTATGGAAAATACTGGTTACAATTTCCTCTATGAAATATTTTTAGTCTTTAGATATTGATATATAGGTAGACAGTAGACACGATAAAAATAAGGAAGCAAGTTAGGAACTCTTTACCTTCGAGAAGAGGCAAGGCATACGAGGGCAACACATGTCAATCTCGCGGCGAGGAGGCAAGGCGAGTCTATAGGCGGATCATGCAATATCTCCAAACATCAACATTCTCATAGGGAAGAGGGGCGGACTAGGCAACGTCTCCAAGCAACAACTTTTGGCAACGAGCAGCAACAAGGCAGGACAATGGAGCAAATCATAGCGTCATTGAGTCTCTAGGCAGAACAATAACAACATGGCATCGATAGAGCTATCGGCGACGAGCAATAACAGGAGAGTGATCGAGCATCATAGAAAGAAGGAAAAAAAATCATGCCAGATGAGAAATCAATCTCGCTAGAAAATGACAAGAAGGATTGATATTACCGAGCATGGTCGCGTGAGAAAGCAGAAACAAGGCATGGCATCGATGGAGTAGACCGCAATGTTGTCGAGACTCTATGCGGACCCGACAACGTCTCCAAGCAGCATCATCCTCGTAGGGAAGAAGGGGGATACCAGGCAGCGTCTCCAAACAACAGGTTTTGGTGGCGAGTAGCAAAAAGGCAGGGCAGCGAAGCTGAGCGCAGAGTTGTTGAGTCTCTAGGCGGAACAACAACATTAGCAACAAGGCATCATCAAAGAATCACAGTGGATCATATCGTAGCGTAATCATTGTCGATTCAGCATATCAGACCGACAACGATGGAGCAGCAGATTTTGGTGGCGAGCAGCAACAAGGTAGGACAACAGAGCAAAGCGCGTCATCATCGAGTCTCTAGGCGGAACAACAACAGCAACACCGAGCTAGCAGCAGTAGGGCAAACCACAAAGATGGAGCAACACAGGAAGAAAAAAAATCAATTGTGCCCTACTTTTTCTTAGGAGAGAGAAGATAAAATGATTTCTATATCTCCATTAACTCAACCGATCCACTTAAATGAATCATCCTTTTAAGCAAATTAAAATCCGGTCCGAGCGCATTTATGTATCTACCATTTATCACGAATCAGATGGCACATACACTAGGAAACACCATGTTCCCTAGTTTAATAGGGAGCACCTCCATTAATCTCATTTTAAAATACATGAATCACGGCTGATTATGATTATTGATCATGGATTGAAGATTCGATTCATCATCGAGCTCGACTAATTTAGAGTTATTCCTAAGTTGCACACCTAATTATGATGGGCGAAACTCTCAGCAAAAACTTTTTACATACATTTCTTTAAATCATGAGGATCTGCTTACGATCCCTGCTAGGGATGGTAAAATTTTCCGAAGTTCGAGAATCCCCACAGAGAAATTTTTACACCATGCGGGCGCGGTTAGGGAGCATTAGTCCCTCGCACTCCAATTCAGGGATACAAACGGAGAATATTCCCCCGCCCACATATCACCGACCCCCACAATATATAGAATTAATTTTTTTTAAAATTAATTATATCAATATAATACTATTTAAGTAGTATTTATAAGTATTTATTTCTTAAACACATTATAATATTTAAATACATATATGTATGTTAATTTTTATAAATATCATTTCTTTATAATTTATCGTATATTTTCTTTTTAAAAAAATATTTTTTTGTTAAATCTCGGGAAATCATGGTCACTGCGGAAATTCGGAGATCCGCGAAGATGAGAGCGAAAAATTTAATTTTCTCATCCCGGGGATTCAAGGTGGGGACGGGGATGGGGTCAAGTCGGTGGAGTCAGAGCCACGGACATCCCTAATTCTTGTAGTTAGTTTTGCCTAACTAATGTTAGGTGTTGGACTTTAAAAAAAAATAATATGTGCTAGGGGCATGGGCGGAGCCAATTTATATTGATGAACTTCACTTGGGAATTGTCTGGGATCCGTGTATTACGAACTCCAATAGAGGTACAAATTTAAAGACAACTTTTCTTTATCAGACTAATACTATAGCAATATATATTATAATTTTTAATTCAAAATTATGCATGACTTTACCTAAAAATTATTCATAATTTTAGTTGTAATATATTCTCTATTTTATATACACTCACTTGAGGGTAGAATTCAAATTTCCATTTTAGTGTCATTTTAAAGTTTTAATTCCGACATAATTTTGTTTAATATCCACTTATTTAAAGTTTAACACGGAAAAAAACCGACCGATCATCGGCACCAACTCGGGCCGGTTCGCATAGGTCAACCACCGGCACGAAATGGGAAACCGGAATCGGAAGCTCCAACTTCCATCAGACGCCTCCTGGCCGTCCGATTTATTCGCTATTCCATCCCTCCATCGCGTTCCATTATTCCACTCCGAAGAACGAACCAGGAACAAGAATAAACGACATCGCTTCGTTTCTTCTGCTTCCCTCTCCGTCCGAAGGCGCATAAGGGGAGAAGCTTCTCGCCGATCGATCAAGGAGCCGTCGTCGTTCCGGCGTCGGTCGGATCTGGTGGCGCTCTCGGGCATCCCTGATCTCCGATCGCGTCGGCCTCTCGGGCGGAAGTCATGGGCATCCTCTTCACAAGGATGCTCTCGTCGCTCTTCGGCAATCGCGAGGCTCGGATCCTCGTGCTCGGCCTCGACAATGCCGGAAAAACGACCATCCTCTGTAATCGCTCGTCCTTCCCTACCTTTTTTTTCTCAATCTATGTTTCTTTGATCAATTTAGTTCACCTTTGTTTCGGATCTGAGGTTTTGATTAACTAAGATTGCTTGTGTTTTGGGTTTTAGATCGGCTTCAGATGGGGGAGGTCGTCTCGACGATTCCGAGTGGGTGCTCTCTCTTCCATCCCTAAGTGTTATTTCTGTATTTTGTTGATTTATATGTGATTTCGTTTAATTTGGCTCTGTGATCAACTTATTCTTGCTTCTGCGGCAGCTATCGGATTCAATGTGGAAACCGTGCAGTACAACAATATTAAGTTGCAAGTTTGGGATCTAGGTATGAATCATCATGCCCTTTGGTTTTGTCTTTAGATCTAGGACCTTATTTAGCTAATGAGTAACTATCTTCGTTTTAAGCAATTGATCTAGTATAGATTGTTTTTTTCCACGTAGTTATAGGATAATACCACTATGTACTGAGACAAGAGATGATAAACAGCAAGAAATATTGAGCAACAGTATCCTTCAATACACATTTGTAAATTTTACGTGAGTGGGGTTTTGGATAGTTTTTTGGTTGTTTTGGGGAACTTGCACATCGCATAGTTCTAAAATACACATTTGTAGATTTTCCTATTTTAATACAAATACAAATGGATGACGACTACACTTTGTAGTCATCCTTTCTCCTTTAAAAAAAACAGTATCCTTCAATGAACTTTAGTCAGGTGGAATTATGGATTCTGACCAAGTGTGCTGCCAGATCTTCAGTAGTTTCAAGTACTTTTCAACTGACTTCGGGAGTTCCTTGTTGATTGTACTATGTATTTTGGCTCTTCATTTTCAAGATATAAGTCCAACTTTTTATTTCTTGAATCAACTGCTAACTTCTATAGTGTTTTAAATGGAAGATTATGTGAATTATGTTACCAATCAATTCCCTTTCAAAAAAAATTATGTTAATCAATTTGACCTAAAGTTTTTTACATAAATGGAAAAGCACCTACTTACATCATTTTTGAAAGGGATGAGTGGACTAAGTTTTGCATTGGTACTGGATCATGACAAGGAAAGAAACATTTGTAATGAAATCAAACAAAATGTTGTTGCTAAATCTAATACATGGATTATCCTACTAATCTATCATAAATGCTGAAATATTAGAACTGTATTTGATGATGTATTTTTCCTTTAGGAGCATAAGAAGATATCCGCAGCGAACAACATGTAAGCTTTAAATATAATGTGCTGGGTTGAGGAGTGTCTTCTAGTTGAACAAGTTAGAGCATTTCCTTAACCATGCAGATAACTGGATGTGTATTAGGGTTATAGTCTCCTCCATGGAATTTCTTGTTCATGCGGAGGCTGTCCACATGACTTAAATCTTTTTAAACTCTCTTTTGCGTTATGATTTATTTCAAACTTTTTTGGGGATTTTCATTAGAATATTGTCAAAGATAATTTGAAGGAAAAACTACCAATTCTATTTTTAACTGAATATGGATTTTTCTATCATCATTTTCATTGTTTTTCACTGTTCTTATGATATTTCTCTTATAACACTCTACACTATCTGTTCTCTCACCAAAATGAGCTTCTTGTTTATGTTGCAGGCGGACAGACAAGTATAAGGTGCCATATTATTTCTGAATTGGTTTACTATTTTAATACCTCTCTTTTAATCGAAATTTCTTCATTGCACACAGTTATAATGGTCATTGCATTATGCTTTCTACATATCACTCATTCATTTTTTTGTGCTTCTTCACATAGTAGAACAGTTTGATTTTGTCGGTAAGATAAGCAGAGATAGCAAATCATCTAACGGATTCCTAAAAACTAACAAGATCAAGTCAGACCAAAATGTATAGTTGTCTTTTTTGGGTGTATAATTCTTTTTCACTTTAATCATTTGTTGAGAATTCAGATTTAATTGATTCGTAGAAGACATTGAGGAGAAAGAACCATATATGAACAAGCTCAAGAATTGGGAATCAGTAGAGACTTTGATTCAAGAATTAGATGAAAAGAAATGTTTCTCTCAGTTTATTCTGTCATATTCCCAGTATTTATACTATGGCAGAATTTTAACATAAGATACCTGACTTTTATTGTATTTACATAATTGCCTATCACAACTAAGCATACTCTATAACTATGAACTAATTACTGTTACATTGGTAAAGTGAAACAATGCATCTCTTCACTCCCCCTCAAGTTGGAGGATGAAACAAGTCTACCAGACCCAACTTGGAGATCACGTAATTATGTTGTTTCCTGCTTAGGCTCTTTGTTAGAACATCTGCTATTTGCTCTTTTGTAGATATGTATTGTAGCTTCACCAATTCCTGCAAATGTCTTTCCCGAACAAAGAAACAATCCACTTTGATATGTTTGGTCCTCTCATAGAATACAGGATTTTCTGCGATTTGTATAGCCGACTTGCTATCACTATGAACCACAATTGGCTTCTTAACTTGGAGATGTAATTCTGCAAACAATCTTTCAAGCCATATGATTTCGGCCACCACCAAAGCTATGCTGCGGAATTCAGACTCTGCCGATGACCTGGACACTGTGGTCTGTTTCTTTGATTTCCAAGAAACCAAAGAACCTCCGAGCTTGACACAAAAAGCAGAGATAGATCTCCTAGTGAATATGCAAGAGGCCCAATCTGCATCACAATAAGCTTTCATTTCTAAATTTTCAGTTGCAGAGAAGAATAATCCTTTCCCTGGTGATCCCTTTAAGTATCTAACCACTCTTATAGCTGCCTCCAAATGAGAGTCCTTCGGCCTGTGCATAAATTGACTCAAACATTGTACTGCATAAGTAATATCAGCTCTTGTTTGAGTCAAGTAGATTAGTCTTCCAACTATCCTTTAGTATTTTTCTGGATCTGCAAGAGGTTGATCATTCAAAGAGTTATCACTGCATTTGCCTTGAGAAAACATAGCTTGATCATACTCTAGAGTTGTCAACTTAATGTTTTGCTCCATAGGGGTCACAGCTGGTTTAGCTCCACTTAGGCCTAGATCTTCTAACAGCTCTAGAACATATTTCCTCTGGGTAAGCATAATACCTTTCGGTGATCTCAAAACTTCCATACCGAGAAAAAACCTCATATCACCTAGATCTTTTATCTTTAGCTTGGACTGTAAAACTGATTTAACTTGCTCTATCAAGATTGAATTATTTCCAGTCACAAGTATGTCATCAACATATACAAGCAAGGCTACAAAATTGCATCCAATAGTCTTGGTGAATAAGGTGTAATCATTGTGACTTTGAGTTAAATCAACTTCTAAAAGAATATTTGTAAACTTAATGTTCCATTGTCATGACGATTGCTTTAATCCATACAAAGATTTCTTGAGTTTACAGACCTTGTCACCAGTCTCCCCCTGCTGTTGAAGACCCAAAGGAAGCTCCATATAAACGTCTTCAAACAATTCACCATTCCAGAAGGCGTTATTGACATCAAGATGGTAAAGAGGAAGATTTTGTTGAGCCGCAGAAATTAGAAATGCACGAACTATTACTGGTTTGGCAACCAGAGAGAAAGTGTCTTTGTAATCGATGCCTTCTATTTGACTATAACCTTTTGCCACTAATCGAGATTTGTATCGCTCAATAGCACCATCAGCTGTAAGTTTGATTTTATATACCCACTTGCAACCAACTGGAACCACTCCCAGAGGAAGATCAACCAACTCCCAAGTGTTATTAGATTCAAGAGCTTGTAATTCAAAATCCATAGCCTTCACCCAATTTGGGTCTCTGACAACTTGCTGAAAAGATGTAGGCTCTCGAACTGCTGATAAGCAAGTAAGAAAAGAAATATATTGAGCAGAAAAAGCCTTATAAGATATACAATTCTGAATTGGATGAGAAGTGGATACTCGAGCACAATTGGCCTTGGGACCTGTTATGATATAACCCTGTAACCATAGAGGTGGCTTAATTGTTCTTTTGCTTCTCAATGGCAAAGAGAGTTCATTAACGGCATCAGGTGCCCTAGAGCTTATGTCATGAGTTGGAGAAACATGAGTATCAACAATTGGAGAGATAAAAGTGTCAGCAGGATGATCATCATCAGTCTGAATATCAGTGAGGATATTTTCAGAATTAGTATTAGAAGGCTCCAATCTTACAGGACTAGTTGTATATGTAGTATCAGTATTGTTAATAAGTGGAACCCGAAACTTTTGTATATCTGAATCATCAAGTACAATCTGCTGAGGAATAAAGAGATTTTCATAGGGAATTGTCTCATAATTTTCCTTAAGAGCAAATGGAAAGATAGACTCAACAAATATGATGTCTCTGCTCACAGTGAAATTCTTAGTTTCTAAATCAAGAACTTTATATCATTTTTCAGTCATAGAATATCCCATGAACACACATAGAGTGGCTCTTGGAGCAAATTTATCAACCACTGTTTTGTTGGTCTTATAGCACAAACAACCAAAAACTTTAAGATGCTGCAAATCTGGTTTTGTGCCAAAAAATCTTTCATAAGGTGACTCATGCTTTAAAACTTGAAGTGACATTCTATTGATAAGATGTACTGCAGCTTGAATGCTTTCGCCCCAATACTTAATTGGGATCTTAGCTTGAAAAATCAACGATCTTGCAACACTAAGAATATGTCTATGTTTTCTCTCAACTAAACCATTATGTTGAGGAGTGTAAACACATGTACTCTGATGCACTACACCTTTGGAAGTTAGAAAATTGATACATGTTGAATTAAAATACTCTGAACCATTATCTGTTCTCACTATTTTAATTTTGGCATCAAACTGTGTTTCCGCAAAGGAGAAAAAAATTTGAAGAACAATACTGCACTCACATTTATGCTTTATCAGATATGTCCAAGTCATTCGGCTATAGCCATCTACAATGGTAAGGAAAAACCTAAAATCATTGTGAGTAGAGTGTCTATAAGGACCCCAGGTATCCACATGTAAGACTTCCAACCTGGTTGTACTTCTAACAGCTTGAGTACTAGGAAAAGAAGTGTAGTTTGTTTTGCCAAAGGACATACATTACAGTGAAAAAAATTCTGTTTGAAACTTCCAATCTCTTTTGTCAGAAAACGAAACTTTTCCAAGGGCAAATGACCCAATCTTCTATGCCAAGTCTCTGCATCAACACTTTTTATTCCAACAGCTGTAAATCCTAGTTTCTGATTTGTTGTTCCTCTTGCCTTGTTGAAAAAATATAAATCATTGCACTTCCTTCCAAATAGCTTCTCTTGTCCACTACATTGTGGCCGAACTATATAATGATCAGATGAAAAACTGACAGTACAAGATAAATCTTGTGTTAACTGTGACACAGACATGAGGTTAAACTTGAAGGCTGGAACATATAGCACGTTTTGCAATTTTTTACTAGGTTCAATATAATAAGAACCTACATGAGTTACCAAAGAAGTGTCCCCATTTGGAAGAGTAACATGACTTTTCTTTGTCACATCTTTAACATTTGATAACCACTCTAAATTGTGTGTCATGTGATTTGATGCACCAGTATCAATAATCCAAGTGTCATCTGAATCAAAGGAAGCCAATGAGAAAATACCCCAAGTTTGCTACTGGGTCAAAGACTTGTGACAAATTTGTTGTGCTCTGTGTCTGAACACCATTTGTAGTCACTTTCGAATAATATTTTGATTCAGAATAAGCACTCACCATTTGTTGTGCTGTGCGAGGCACCATTTTGCTTTCTGGTAGAGGACAATTCTTCCCAATCCAAGAGAAGATTAAACTTCATACATAGAAAGGCCCTTCTTGAATCATAGTTTACTTCTAAAGCCAAAACCTCTTGAAACAAAGTTCATTTTTGAAGCCAAGATTGAAAATCAACAATGAAAGAATTCCCAGAGGAAACAAGTGATTCGCCAGCCATGAAAGAATTCCCAAAAGAAACAAGTGATTCACAGGATTGATTTGTAATATACTTTGTAGAAAAGGAACTGGATCAAACAAAACATTCCAGATCTCAAGAATGAAACAATCTGACCGGGTAATGAATTTTGATCGGATCCTCAAGTTATGCCTTCAAGAAACAAGCATCAGATCTGAAATCACCTGAGACGAGTGGGCGGCTTCAAGTAGATAACATCGCTGCAAGCTCTGATATCATGTCAGAAAACCAGAATAGATTAGTAGAAGACATTGAGGAGAAAGAACCATATATGAACAAGCTCAAGAATTGGGAATCAGTAGAGACTTTGATTCAAGAATTAGATGAAAAGAAATGTTTCTCTCAGTTTATTCTGTCATATTCCCAGTATTTATACTATGGCAGAATTTTAACATAAGATACCTGACTTTTATTGTATTTACATAATTGCCTATCACAACTAAGCATACTCTATAACTATGAACTAATTACTGTTACATTGGTAAAGTGAAACAATGCATCTTTCAGCAACCTCTTTGGAAAATATTATGCTTGTATAAAACTCTTGATTCTTTTTATTTCCTTTTTTTCGGATTGTGTGGTGAGGTGTTAAGACGGGGGCTGGGCGGGGATCAAGATCCTTGGTTATATTGTACATGCGAAAGACAACAAATAGTGTTTGCAGCTTGAGTAATCACTAGAATCTCTAGAGAAGCAAGACTCATTTTCAATAATTATAAGCTAAGCTTGAAGTATAAAACAGCACAGACATACTTCTATCATGAATTATATGGTCGCAAACATAACGGGGATGACTTTAGTTTTAACATTTTTCCTACATTAGGTTTTGGTTCACGGTTTTATATCATTATGTGTTATAATCATGAGTAAATTCCATGTAATTATTTAGTAAAGTAGTTCGTCTAAAAAAAAAATTATTTAGTAAAGTAGTGACATCATTCCAGATGTTTTGTCATTCAGCATGCAGTTATAAACTTATAAATTTTCTCATTAAATAAATTATGTAATTTAAATGGACTGAGGAAAATAAAATTTCTAGAATAGAAGATCACTGACGAGACAAGGTAACAATGGAAAAAGTGTACATAATAACATTAAATTAAAGGGCACTCTAAAAAAACATTATATTAAACGGGTGACACGTAAGACTGTTGGTAGGTATTGTAAGGGGGGATCATCTGAGCGAAATAATGATTCATTTCCCTCAGAAAAGTAACGATTTATTTTTCTTCTTCATGCAACAAGGTAATTACATAGTACTAAAGCTGTCTATGCATGTGTATCTCCATGTGCATATGACCACATATTCAGTATACTGCACAAGCCTGTAAATTTAAAACTTTTGGTATCAAACCTGCTTAACTGCCCTTTACCTTGTTTCCTCAACGAGTGATCATTTTGACATTTCACCTCCTAGGAATTTGCTTATTAACTCTCTTTGTTATTCTTGACTTGGTTAAGTTATTTTTTCTTGAACTTTTAAAGATAAGTCATTTTCTCTTGAGGGGAGACTTAGTCAAGTTATTGAAGTTAAAAGTTAAAGATATAACTTTATGGGATGTGTGCAACTCTTATACTACAGATATTTGTAATACTGGTTGCCAGCTGAAACGTGTGATATTGATGGCACATTCAGTATGGAAACATGCTTATCGTATCTGCTAAGATATCCTTTATATATATTTCTAGTTGGTTATCGCAAATTTGGCATTTGGTTGATTTCACATATCATTTCATTAGTAGAATTGTAGTAGAAGAGTGTTCTAGAAAACATTTAGTAAAGTTTGAAACTTATATGTTTAAATGCATAACTCACAACTACAACAGCAAACCCACATGTTTTGGGAGTTTCCTAATACATCACTTTTCATGGTTAACTGAATTACATTGTACCTTTGCCTTATATTCAGGTTTATAATGTTTAGTCAAGTTCAAATAACAATTTTAGCGATAGAAAAATGTGTTGAACATCTCCTCTTTGACTTCTGCGTGAGTATACACTAGGATAAGTTGTGCTTGAGTAGTTGAACATCCTTTTTTTAGTAATCGAACATCTTCTGCATATTACTTGAGCTCCTAAATCCCTAGTGGATGCTCTTCCTTTCCATTGAGAATCTGCTTCTGATCTTGTAACATATTGTTATTAATTTTCAAAGTTATGTAGACACATTATATTTGCTGATGAAACTCGACATCCATTCATGCAGACCTTACTGGAGATGTTACTTTCCAAATACCCAAGCAATTATTTATGTTGTTGACTCCAGTGACACTGATAGACTTGTAACTGCGAAAGATGAATTCCATGCTATCTTAGAGGTATAGAGGATTCGATTGACTTGCACTTCTATCTTTTACTTCTCTTTCGTAAGCCATTTTATTCTGAAGAAGGCCTTTTGGAAGCCTTTTGCAATGAACTGAAAGCCTTTAATTTATTGTTGGTTTGCATATCTTGAGTTATTGACATCTACATGCTATGCGACATTAGAATTTAATAAAGAAAATACATCAGACTTGCTCCTTTGATAAGTACTTTTAGAGAATATCATAATAATAATTTAAATTTGGTTATTTCCTCTTACAACTCCTAAACTATAACTTTTTTCACACATAACCCTAAATTATAATTTACAATTTTCAGTCCCTGTCTTTATCTGATTTGTCATTCAAGTCCTTCCATCAAGTTCCATCCAAAATTTTGTGTTCTTATTTTTTTAATAATTATGAAATATAACCGTACTTCGTTAGTATGACAAAGTATAAAAAAGTAACAAAATAAGGGTAAAGAATTATTTTTTGTAATAATTATGAAACGTTGTACTCATGTTGTTGTTTTTTATTTCTAAATGATTTTTGTTATATTAAAGAAGTAAGGATAAAAGTCACATTTTATACTTGTTATAAAAATAACATGATAGAATTTTGGATGAAATTTAACGGAAGGACTTGAGTGACGAGTCATGATAAATTTGGGAACTAAACTTTGAAAGTTTATATTTTTAGGTTAGATGCGGGAAAAAATTATAATTTATGGGGTAACCCTTTAAATTTTGGATAATCTTTTGTTACAGTTTTAAAGTATCTTCTGTCTTTGCTGTTTTGTTACCTTGGCTCTTGGTGCATGAATATTGTTTAATGTTCTGTTGGGAGTTATTCATCATATCAAATGATCTTTGTATGTTTTTTTTTGAGGAAAATGATCTTTGTATGTTATGTTGTTCTTGTTGTCAAACAAATTGGATAGACAACTTGATGATAATCAATTTTGGCTTAACCATGTGCACTTTTGTTGAAACATTTCTTTCTTGCATTCCCCATTATGCATGATGCTGATATAATTTATTCTTGGGTAGTTATGTTCGTTAGTGCATGATTTAAACTGACATATTGTAATTTATTTCTTTGCTAGGAAGAAGAGCTAAAGGGTGCGGTTGTCCTTGTATATGCAAACAAGCAGGTACATTTTCTCTACTAGTGAAGACTGAAGCATATTCTTCATTAAGTAAAGTTCTATGTCTCTATTATGTGCTTTGAGCTTGGATTTAGCTATTGGCTTAGATTACTGGTAAAACATTAAATTTGACCCCATTTTTATCAATTAGATTCAGCAACTTTTTGCGAGTTCAAATAGTTATAGGTTCAGCTTCAAGCGTTGAAATATTTTTATTGGAACATGTTATATTTGATATTTTTATTGGAAATCTGTTAAACTGTTATCATGATGTTGTATATTATAAAGTATGAATGCTAAAAAGATGGAATATTAACTAAAGATAATTGAGATTATATGCTGAGTTACCGATAAAAGTATCAATATTTGAGATACCTACGACAAGTAGAATACAAATACTCCAAATCGGTGATTTGATTTTTCTTTTGAGTTGCTGGTTTTTATTGCCCATTCAGGATCTACCTGGTGCACTTGATGATGCTGCAGTAACAGAAGCCTTAGAACTTCACAAAATAAAAAGCCGTCAATGGGCAATTTTCAAAACGTCAGCTATAAAAGGTGAAGGGCTGTTTGAGGGTTTAGACTGGTGAGTTCAACTAACATCAGACTAGTACTAAAGATTTTCAATTGAATAATAGGTTCCTCTTACCTATTTTATACCCAATAATTGCCTCTTTGATATGCCGCCCACTTTTTGGTGTCGGTACTATGCTGCATTAAGCTATTTCAACAACATATGGAGAAGAAAGAAATTTATTGTTTCTAATAGGATGAGCCATTTAATTAAAATAAATAGTAAAGGTTAATAGGAAACTACTACTAAACAAAAATGTAAGATGGGAGTTTCATGGAAAATAATGTTTGTGGTGCAGGCTTAGTAACACTCTCAAGTCTGGCAGAGGTTAAAAACGCCGCATCTTCCCGGCTGCCATAGTCGCTTGTGGGAACCGAAGGACATTAGCATGATAAAACGACTTGAGCAAGATATTGTTCGTTTACTTTTGACCTTAACGATTTATCTTTACCGTTGAGCCCTACAAATTTTCTACTCAAATCTATATGTAAAGTTGATGTTAGAATTGTACTGCAGATTCCTGTTATTCTTGCAGTTAATTGTTCCAAGGGGAAATGATCGAGGTGATTTTTTTAGTTTTTTTTTTATCAATCTTCCTTTTTAATTCACAAGTGCCTTCTGTTAAAACATGTATCAATATTCTGCATAGCATTTAATTAATGTGAACAAAAACGCGTATGTGCCTAATCTATACCTTTTCTGTAGTGAAAGAAACACAGATTTCTCATGCCTATCCGACCAGTGATCAGGAACTTCTTATAACTGATTGAAAACCCAGCAAATATTCAAATGTCTTGTCGAAAGCTCACTTGTGTTTTTGTTTTCCTTTCTGCCTGTGTTCTTGTTTGTCTTATTCCTAATTATTTTCACTTACAATAATCATTTCTGAAATAAAGTTGTGCTGTGAAATTAGATAGGTTTTGCTTAATCATATTCGAGAAAACAACTCGGTGAACAAGTTTTTATGTACTTGAGATAACATTGCAATTTATTTGCATCTGATTAAATGGCCGTATGTCAAGCACAGTGCACCTTGGGCCTTCGGCTGGCACGCGTTCTGGGCAAGCCTCACTGGAATGCAAGCTCATCTCTCCTAGGTGAACACTGTTTCCATGGCCCAGTCTTCACTAACTAAATCTAATTGATCCACTTAATTATAACGAGAATGAGCACCTCTTTACCAATATCCTGAATCTAATAATAAGAGATAGGTTTTGTAATTGAATTTCAGTAGCTTCACAGTAAAAGAAAACTTGTTGTGTATTAGTGTCAATTTTTGTTATTATGATTTCGGTTTCAATAGTCTGTTAAAAAAGATTAAATATGGATTTCAAAATATTCTTTCGATAACTGCATTCCAAAATATTAAAGCTACTTTAACACAACTTTTTCCCATTGTGGAATAGAGCCTGTGAGCCTTCGTTGAAGTTTTTTTAGAACACTCAAGAGGTCGTTTGGTAAAAGGACAAAAGGTGAAATAGCGCCTTATTCTATTTTATTCCACAAGGATAGAGTTGGCATTTTAAAATAAATAATTGTAGTGTGAATATTTGACTTCTAGAAAAAAAAAATATTTCATCAAATAAGTAGAATTCCCTATTCTTTGTAAAATGATTAGAATATTAGTTTTTATTCGTCGAGTAATAATTCTTCAACTAAATTGACAGTTGAATTCCTCGTCAGTATTATGTTTTGCAGGCAAAGGTATTATCTAGCTACAATTTCAGTGGTTGCACAACTTGCACTAATTTGATTCCCTGTTTGATTTATTTGGGATATCATGTTTGTCTCTTACCATATAAACCACATCAGAAGAAGTTTGGCATGGAGATATCACTCTGCCAATGCCTTTTTTAATAAACTTCCGATCTTTGGCAGCAAATAAATGAACTCACAACCTCCCTCCAAGAAACCTACATGCAAAAACCACAGCAAGTTTGGCCCAAGATATCATCCTGTTCCTGGCTTAGGATGGAGAGAGAGATACATATAATATATTTGCCCCCCTTGGCACCACCTACAGATTGAGATATCACAACAGTAGTGCCTTGTGAGCATGCATGAATCATGAATGCCACCCTCCCACACACACACACTAAGTTGGTTTAACGTCGTCTTCAACAATATCTGGCACAGCTGTTTGCCCTTTCACGTCAGCATTTTGGTGTGGTTGCAAAGCTGCTATTTATTCTCTAATGGGAACATTTATAAGCTTGTTGCTGTTAGGATTCAATTCTCCATCCGTCCTTGTTTGTTTTCTAATGAGAAATCTATGTATCGAAAGAAGTTTCATAAGCTTTCCAAAGTATACAAAGGTGCGTGATTTCATTTATTATACTTGCGTTTTCCTTTTACCATTTATGACTTAAGATCACAGAAAGGTAATTAGAGAGGTGATGTTAGTGGTTTAGGCTTGAGAGAAACTGGCAATAATGAACTAACTTTACATAGCAGGAGAGATACAAGACTTAAATACAACCACCTACAAATAAATAGCAAAGGGTACTTCTCAAAATTTTATCGTATGATCATTGTTATGTTTTCTTTTTAGGATCAAGATTCACTACAAGAAGAGGTTATTTTTGCAATGAAATTAGCGAAAAAAAATTATTACTAATAGCGACAACTCTAAGATAGTTTAATGACGAACAATATATCGACTTCTATTTTTTAAAATATGATTAACCGCGAATCTCATGATGAAATATTTCTTGTCCCATCGGCGATTTGGCACGAAGATCCTATCACTAAATTTTTTTTTTGAAAAAAATCTCGAAAACTAATGACATATCAGCAATAAATTAGCAATGGAAAAAGTATGTCGCTAATTATCGTGCCATAAATTCTTCCCCATTCCTCTTTTCTTCTTTTTCTCATTTCTTCTTCGCCCTTCCTCACTGTCGTCTGTTGACTCCGACACCGACATTCTCGTCGTCGACCAACTCCAAGTTCTTCTTCCTCTTATCCTCCTCCTCACTTCTTATTCTCCCCTCCTCCTCACCGGAAGAAGAACGAGAATAACATTGGTGAATACCCCGAAGTCGACAAGGAGGTTTGGAAAAAAAGTTACATCACTCACTAAGGAGGCACGACTTCATGGGTTAGGTAGATTGAATTGGCAATCGAGTTTCCTTTCTATCATTGATCCTTCATGTAGTTCGATCATCTCACCGCTATTACTAATAGTCTAATGTAGTGAGTTGAGAGAATTTGTGGAAGAAATTGTGGATGATAACTAGGCCGCTATTTCTTAGAGGTCCTCATTGATTCGCGATCGATTTACTTATACCACTCCTTTGTCTGATGAGTAGACTATTAGTGTTTGACTTTGAAAATTTTAACTTTGTTATATTATGAATTCGACAAACTTTGGAACTTGTATGTGATGTGAATACTTCTATCAACTTTTAAATTTTATTATGTTGTGCATGGATTGATTGTAATATGTAGAGACGGCAAATGATAAAAATTTGGAGGGGAGGGGGGGGGGGG
>LTAE01001929.1:49173-64326 GCA_001647135.1 Pontederia paniculata | reverse complement strand
CCGGCTGTTTTCTCTATTTGAGGGCTTCGATCTTGCTCTATATTGATTCTCTTTCTGTCTATCCAAATATCTAAAATACCAAAAAATACTAGTTTACTTTTCTTTTCAAATTTTAGTCTTAGTTTACTTAAATTTCTGCACAAAAGATATTTCCTCTTGATTTCGGTTCGTGGTAGAATAGAGTATTGAATTGTGAATTTCTGATTTTCCTGTGGATTCGACCCTAAAATACTACAAGGATAACTGTATACTTGCGGTTGGAGTTGTGTGTTTAGGTTTATTTTCAAAACTTGTTGATACTCTATATTTTTCAGTGAAGGTGCCCTCAAGTCCAGAAAACCTGGTACCACCTTATTTTGAATACACACATTTTTGCATTCATCAACCATTAAATTAATTCTGCAAAAATATGGCGGAAGGGTTGAGCTAAATGTATAGGACTATGAAAAACAGATGATCTAATTACATTCAATTAAAATGCTTTAAAACATCAAACCCTAAATTGATAAATCTTGAACCAAGTATCCAGCAACCCACAATTTGTAGATTTTCAAATCTAAATAATCACAAAGAGAGTTGCATCAGAAAATACTGAAAATGGCTAGAATACAGATGGAAATGGGTTGCGTAGTGTCCGAGACGAACCACGTTGAGACAATATAAAACACGACTTTATGTACAGAGATGACATAGACTAGGTCAGTTAAGAATACGGCCCACGTTCCTCGGCCTCTAATCAAAATAGTAGAAAATAACCAAGGTTGGTTGGCATAGATGGTTAGCGGGTCTGTGTCCTGGGTTGAGGGACGAGGGAGCTAGTAGCCCCGAGTTCGAGCCCCAGAGTCGCCACTTTGGCCAGGATTTTCCTTCGCCGCCACCCGTCCGAACACCGGATTAGTCGGGTGCTAGTAGCCCTGGACACCGGTGGGGTATACCCATCACCCAAAAAAATAGTAGAAAATAAAGAAACGTACGCGAAACGGTCTGTGTCGGCTGAGAACACGATCCATTTTCTCTTTGCTGGAACGGATATATTATTCAATGAAAATCTGAGAATACAATTAATAGTATAGTAAAAATCATTAACAATATCTTATGATTAATGCTAATAAAATTACTTAGTAAATATTAAGAATGAAAATTGATGCAAGTTCATATAGATTGCAGAATAAAAATTATCCAAGAGATTAAACGACATTCAATAGAGTTATTCCCCTAACACACAATTAAATAAACCTAAAAAGAAATAAAAGTACTAATAAAAGTTCTACAGGATTTCGTCTTTGGGTCTCTCTTCTTCTCCATAGTAGGGCCTTTAGGAATAATGAGAGAGGAAAAAAAGATGATGACATATAGATCCCTTTCAAGGGTTACAATGGAGTCTATTTATAGGGAGAATCATGAGTACAACGCCATAGATTGGACGGTCAAAATCAAATCTTCATTTCTTCATTATCAAGTCATGTTTATCAACCATCGAACAATCATAGTGTGAGAAGACACGACTCGTGTTGCAGCACATAGAGTTTGAGTCATGCATAGTGAGGAACACGATCTATTTCGGTGACACGTGTCGACTACTGAGTGGATGTCGCGACCATTTTGCAATAAAGCATGGCGAGGGTTAAAGACGGGTGTGACATGTCATTAACATGGTTGGTGTTACTTGAAAGTGTGGTCCGCATTGGTGTTGATGTTAAGTCTCTTTATGACTTGCCCAACATGACCCATTTTGGCGATTGACGCGACCTTTGTTGACTCATGATTTTGATAGTCGAATCCGATTGATTTATTTTCCTGCTAATTTCTTGGTTTTGCCCTAAAAAATCACCAACAAAGATCACTTGGGTAGTTTCTAACTCATAAATAAAATATAAAAATCTAATGATAATAATGCATGAATATATGCCAAATACTAAGAAAAATGATATGAATTCGATGCGTGCAACATGTATATATTTGCTCGCTTCAGTATAAAAGTCTGAAATTTATATATGTTAGAGGTTTCCGAGTATGCTATCAAACAAAATTGATTTCACGCTATTTTGACTTTTATAGTGAAAACTAGAAGTAAATCTTTCACTGTGTGTCAATATGTTAGAATGCGTAGTTGGCTTAATTGGTCAACTAGTTTACCTTAATCATGCATCATCCCCAAGCTTTAAATCAAACATTGTCCTCAGTGTTGAGGAGCGTTGAGAGATAACAACAAAATGCAGACAAAGAAAAATGAAAAATAAGATGAAAGACAGAAACGACCTAAGTGTTACTGAGGTGGCGGTAGAGGCGGTGGCCACATCCCTAAATGACCCTGGCTGAGGTGATAATTATGTTGGTGCCGCATCATCCTCTCTAGCTGGACTAAGTGCTGTCGGTAGGGGTGGAAATAAGTCAAGCCGTTCGTAAGCCACCCGTGTCTCGGCCTATTTTTAGCCTGGCTCGGCCTAGCCTATTATCGAAATAAGCCAGATTTAAAATTTTAGAATGTCTATCTACTTAAGCAGGCTTAGCCTGTTTACGTAGGGCCTAGCTTTATAGCTTATGAGGCCAAATTTTAAACTAATAATATAACTTTTAGTCTATTATATATTAAGAGTGGGATAGAATGTGCTATGTTATAGATGAAGAAAAGTGTAAACTGAGAAGACATATATTTGGGATATTTTATTATTTGCATATGTTGGATTAAACAACAAGTTTTATTTATGATTTTGTATTATTAGATTAAAACTCGATCATGACTATGTTCTTTCTAATATTTTGTTGTTGTTTGTCGTTGACGCTTTGTTGAAGCTACTAATTTGTTTTTATCTTACGGATCTTTTATTATGTATAGATGTTGAATTAAACTATAAATTTATTTATGATTTTGCCATTTAAAATTAAAATTTTATCATGAGATGATTTTTTATGCCTTTTATTATTTTGTTATTTGTTGTTGTTGAAACGACGAATTTATTTTAATTACATATTTACATGATAATACATTTTTATGATATATATTGTTGTTATGGTTAATCTCTTAATTTTTACCGCATGGAACAAGATTTATTAATTAATTATAATTATAAAAATTAATTTATTAGTTTGGCCTAATAGACTAATAAGCTAGGTCACGCCTCTTAAATTTATCAAATAAGCCATGCCAAATTTAATTGTTTGGCCTATTATAGGCCATAGGCCAAGTTAATTCTTCTAATTTTGTAATAGGCCTAGTATATTTAGGTGAAAGCCCGGCTTGGCCTGGCTCGTGTCCAGCCCTAGCTGTCAGTCCTCCTCTACAAGGAAACACTCCTCCTCTGCAAGGTGACACTCCTCCACAGCAAGACGACGCTCCTCCTCGGCAAGACGACGCTCCTCCTTTGCATGCTGAGGCTCCTCCTGCATAAAGTCCCACATCTCATCCAAATGGTGGCGATGATCCTCAATAGACCTCTCTACATAGTCAAATCAGCTCAGGTTGGTCTGGTGGTAGTCTGCATGATTGGCTCTGATCCCCTCCAGAGTGCTCTATAGAGCAGAAAAGTCAAAAGCGCCTAATGAAGAACCATACTATGGCACATAGGCAAATCTAAGAGGTATTGGCTGCTCTGGAACTATCTCCTCGAGCATCTGATGATGAGGCTCGGTATACGAAGAACCCTCCTTAGGCATGTGAAAATTGGGCTGGGCATATGAGGATTCCTCAAGAGGCTGGTGATAACTATACTATGCAAGCTGGGTCGGCTCATGCTGTGTCGGCTCTACAGACTCCTTGTCAGCGATCAGTGGTGGAAAATACAATCAATTGTCACGATAAAATACAATTAGTCATGCCCTCTGACTGTAGGCGATCTTCTCAGTGCGACCCCTGAAAATAAAGTAAGGCTCATCCCGAATCATCGAAATTAGCTTCATGTGGATGATCTTGCTGCGGTCGATCAAAGATGGGGCCAACAGTAAAAGAGGTGTGAGGTAGAGGCGGTAGTGCTCAGCAATAGGTGTGAGAAGGCCGCCAATGACAATTGTGCCTTTAGTCTTTTTGGCTGACTTCTCCAAGTTAAAGACCAAGAAAGATCCAACATTCACCTGCCTGCCTTCCAAAATCGCCCACATGAAGAAAAGCTCAGTAGTATTGACAGCTCCATCACTGTCACTGCACTTACAGATAGTGATGGATAAAATCCGATGGACATATCGCAGTGTGGGATTCTGGATCCTACTCTCCTTAGTGCGAGCCAGTCGATTCTCTCCTGTGATTGCGCTCCAAAAAGATGGGGCATCGAAATAATTATGTCATGGGTTGTGATCCAACTTAGGAAATCGGTATACTGCGTCGAACTGCTTCAAAGTTAGACAGAACTCCTGATTGTACATTCTAAATGTGACGTTGGGGTTCTCCTGCCTTGAACTATCACTCTATGGTTTAGTCCGATCAACATTATGCACCTCAAAAGAGCTAAGGAACTCATAAGTAAGTCCCTCATAGACCACTTCTTCAACAAAAATTCTGCCACCCATCCAAATAATGTGATTACCTCGTTATAGATCCCAACTGTATGCATGGCATCGGGACAGGCATACTTTGTGGCAACCACTGGTAGCTCTTTGATTTTTCTATAAGCTCTCTGTTGTGCCCAATCACGAAATTATAATTCTCTTGGTTTTGGGACCAAAGATGGGTTAGGAGTTTGCTCTTGACGAGGGTGTGGTCTGATAAGTAGTTTTTATATAGATGATTTCGTACTTAAACACTTTCATTTTCTGCTCATTTTATGCTCAATTGTATATTCTCTCATGTTTATCACCTCACTTTCCCGAATTATTTGTATAGTTGATATGTAGAGCTTTTTACCAAAATATATGCATACATTGATAATTTTCAGCTCTTTATCTCAATTTTGATTCACAAATTTATTGCTGACCTAATCTCCTTTTATTGAAGCAGTTTATGAGAAACACATCTGATTTAATAGCCCATTAGAAGTTAATGTATCAATTGTTGGCTGATATTTTGTCTTTAGCACAGGATATTCTGAAGCTGTCAGATTCCAATTTTGGCTGCATAATGCTGCTTTTGGAGCTGTTGCTGCAGAGTATATCACCTGTCCAAAGCCTCCCACCTTTTTGAAGCTACACCAGAAGATTCGCTTGGAGGGGACAAATGTCATAATCAGGGAGTAGAGAAATAATTAGAAGGTTCCGAAGAAGAATATAAGAGGAGGAAAAGCTGCTGATGAACGGACTCTCTTCTCGGATTCTCTCACTCTCTCCAGTTGGAAAAGGCTGAAGCTGATTAGGGTTTGAAGGAAGAGCTGCACAGGAAAACCAGAAAGAAGAGGAGGAAAATTGCTGCTGAGAAGCTTTCAGTTTGATACTTATCTTCTTATCTATTGTCCTGAGTCATGTATCTATTGCAGAACACTCTATTGTCTGTAATTTTGAACTCATAAATGTGTAGCTAAACCTTTTATTTCCTAAGGATGGTAGTAGTCTAGGATAATACTTGTGTGTGTTGAAACATCTCTTATTTTAGAATGATAGTTCCTTTATGGATTTCCGAAAGCTGATTCTTGTGTATCAATGCTTGGAATTTTGTTAACAACAATATTAATTTATGATGCTGAGGAGCAAATCATTTCTATTATTTGACAATCCGAAAGGAAGTCAATGCAATGTTTCCTTTACTCCCTTGTGTTGAATCAGATTTGAATGTATTGTGCTTTGATGTTCGAGGAATGAGTTCAACAATTTATTTCGTTGAGACATCAAGAGATTGCCTTTTACCTATTTTATGATTCTCTTGCAAGGACACATAAGCTCATTTCTCAGTTGTCTGCATGCTTGTTGCCGAAATTAGATATGAAGCTAATAATGATTGTTTTATAAGCTAAATCTGTTTGGAACCATACTTTTCATGTTGAGCTAGTCGCTCACTCTTTTTTCCAAGGTTGGTATCTGAAAGAGTAATCAACACAGATTTACCTTCATAAAACATGAGTTAGTCTCCTGTGTTTCCTGTTATCCACATTTGGGTTTCATGTTCGAATTTTAATTAATCAAAATTCCTTTGGACATCAAAACCAATTATAGAGTTAGCTACTCTTATTTAAGTTCTAATCATCAGCTGAGAAGCAGATGGTGAGGAATTCTGGTTAAATGATTTTGGCGAATTGCTAATGGTTGATTGAGATGGTTTTCTGAAAATGAGGATTCGAATTTATAAACTAAGTGCCTATGAGAGTAGTCTTAGTGATTTTGTTCAAGATTTAATTCTGATTTGTTTCATCTATCACACAAGTAGAAATCCTAGGTGAACCCTACCCTTAGGAAATACTTCCTTGATTTGCATCGACCCATAGTTCTTTCATATTTTTAGTTTTCTTTTATATAGTTTCATAAATTTAAAATACCAAAAATTCATATTATCATTTATTTTTGAAACCAAATTTCTGTTATTACTGATACTCTTACTTTGCTACTTCCCTTTTAGTTTTCAGTTTATAGTTTAGTTAGAGTTTTCTATTTTTAGTTAGTTTCTTCTTTTAGTTAGTTAATTCTGTTAGATTAGTCTCTAAGTTTCAATTCACTATGGATACGATACCCGAGTTGGCTACTCGACGTGTGCACTTGCAGATTTGAGGAAGCAAAGGGTTAAAACTTGATGATCATATTTCATATGCACCCATCCATACACATTATTCACCACACAAACCCATAGCACTACAAACCTCACATCACCGTCGGGGCAACATGACATGTGGCGGCATTGGTGAAGACAGAAGGAAACAACTGCGTTGAAAATGATGAAAAACGGCCCGCACTGAAGCAAACAGGTCGTTTCTGGTAGTCGAAGACGCAGTTGATCAGTTGTGGACACGACCGAGTTTGATGATATTCTTTCGGTGTTGAGAGTGGGCGGTGTTTGGTTCGTCTGGCGCTGAAATGGAAGAAGAAGAGAACGCGCGGGGTTCCTAGACGCGGCTGGCGCTGTCGATGCCGATATTAGACGTGGGCGGCGATAGGTGTTGAAGGGCGCGTCTGGCTTGGAGGAGGGTGCGTACTTGGTTAAAGAGCGCGACCGGCGGCTGGTCGCGTCGTGGCTTGAAAAGACCATGGCCGGAGTTGGTGTCAACGCGGGCGGAGGCGCGGCTGGTGGTGCAGAGATGCGTCCATGCACGAGAACGCGGCTAGCATTTCTAGGCACGGGCGAGGAAAAAGAAGGGACACGGCTGAAGGTTGGTCACGTTGAAGAGAGAGGGCACGAGCGGAGAGAAGGGTTGCATCCGGTGTTGAAGAGCGCGATCGGCGGTGCTGAGCACGGCTGGTGTTGAGGTGCTGCTATTGCTGCACGGTGGAGAGAAGGGGCTGCAGCCGGTGTTGATGATGCGGGCGTAGGCTTCTGGCGCCGCGCGTGTCGTGTGGAACGGGCCACTGCACCGGCCGCTAGTCACGTGCGGTCAATGTTGATGACCGCTGGTTGAGACGAGCTGATGGACACGACCGAAGTTGAAGAACGCGGTCGGAGATTGTAGAGGCGGAAAGTGGAAGGGCGTGTGATCTAAAGATGGAGAAGGAATGATGTTGATTTTATAGGAAAAATTTACCTCATTTATGATGGTGGGTGGACGTTTACGGTTGGCGCGATGATCAAGGCATTCCATGAATCCTGCTATTGAAAAGCACGACATTCGTGCCCTAATGGATGCGATAGATCAAGGGAACGGTCCGTTTTGATTAAACAATCCATTTTGAGTGGCTGACGTTATGTGGAGATCACGCAAATCACAGGAGTGGAGTTTACACGTCACGTCACCATTTGACAGACACGTCATTCGAGGCGTTGACTGTTTACTGATGGCATGAAGTACCTGCAGAAAATCTATGCGCGAAAAACAAAACGACCCGTGCTGAATTAAAACGGTCGTGACAAGTTTTTTTTTCAGAATCTAAATTATTTCTAAAAGAAAATAAATAAAAGAAAAAATCAGAATAAATTTTGAATTAGGAACAATCTCACCGGGGATAAATGATTTGATCGTGGATATTCAGCCCCATGTTCTAACTCAACAAATTTGATCTAGTTCAATGAGTATTGTCTTGCCCTTGTCTTGAGAGCCTAATGTCATATGAAAGTGTGTTATAGTTGGCCTCTTTGGTTGATGTCACTTTGTCCAGGTTGATTAATGCCAACTTGAATTACTTTAGGAGTAACCTCTTGCTTGTGCTCGAAGAAGTTTTTGATGGATCAAGTTGTTTCTATTGCTGAACTTCAACTTGTTTCAAATTAATTTTCTTTTTCTCAACTTGGGGCCTTGACTGATTAGACTTTTGTTTCTTCGCCATTGAGGATAAAGATTTTTTCTAAAATAATTCAGAAAAAGAAAAGTAAAATTTTTCGATACGAACGTGGTTCATTTGACATAGAACATGGGTCGTGTTCGTTGTCAAACAGTCCGTGTCTGGAAAGACGCAGACTGTGTTGCGTTCCAATTTGAAAATGGTATGCACAATAAGAAATGTTTTGAAAATTTTTAGATTAATCGACGATGAAAAGTTTAGAAATAAAAATTCAAAACAATCCCCTGCAACGACGCAAAAAACTTGATGCGAAAAATTACACGCTATAATCTTAGCAAGTATACTGGTCGCACAAGTAATAAAGTAGTGAGAAGAGTGTTGAACTAATGAGGACTGCTGAATTGTAATTTCTAAAACTTTATCTTGATATCCGATTAAAAGATCTTCAATGAATTAAGAAAAAGAAAATATAAGATAAGATAAGAAAAGGAAGAAAGATAAAAGATAAAAGATAAAAGATAAAAGATAAAAGATAAAAGATAAAAGATAAAAGAAAGGATTAAAAGAGATCGACAGATAGATTGATTAGAATTAGGATTGTCTCCCCACAATTATCTCTTGGATATAATCAATTAAAATGTCTGAATATTAAATGACGGAAGGATTGATTTAATAATATAGGACTCCTCTCGGATGACCTAACTATTTTAATCATAATTTAATCTAGGAATATGTAAACACATTAATCCGAAATCAATTAAGTCAAAACGTAATAAAATCCAATCCTAAATTGCTAGGTTTCTCTCGAATGAATAGCAACCCACAATTTATGAATTCTGGAAATAGATAGGCATAAATATTTGCATCTAAAAACACAAACACTTGAGAACGACCAAACAAAAATACGCTAGAAAAAGAGCCCGCATCGTGTTCAAAATGGACAGCATTCAGACAGATGAAAACACGACTTTTCAAAAGAGGAACACAGTTGAGTCTGCTAAGATCACGATAGCATTTTCCTTCGACTAAAATATTCAGAAAGTATTACGGCAAAACGAATTCAGAAACGGTGGCGGAGGTGAAAACGGTCCGTGTTAGACAAACACTAGCCGCTTTGTCTCTGCCAAAAAACGTAATACGTAGAAATCCGAAAGAAGATTAATTGAGAGTAAAATACTAACAGTATCTTGCGATTAAAGTTAATAAAATACTCAATAAACTTTAAGAAAATATCAAATCAACAACTAATTGAGGTTCAACAAAAATTACTTCTAAACACAAAATGATTCTAAGCCTAATAAATAGGATTAAAGGACAACAAAATCTGCAGAATCTTATTTGCTTCTAGATCTTCAATCTCGCTCAAAGGCTTCTCCTCCTCCAATCTTGCCTTCTCAGCTCTTCGGAAATCTTTATGACTATGAAAAGTCTCTGATTCTTTTCTGTCCTCTCAGAGATATTAGACATCGATGTATGAAGGCTTATTTATAGCTGAAATTTGGAGGTTATGCCTGAAATCAGACGACTAGGAAGAGTCTTGATTGAACACAACTTGATGTGAGCCATCAGATCGAGAATGACGTGTACGCGAAATAACACGGACCGTGTTAAGCTAACACGACCCATTTTGTCTAGACTTCGAGTTTGAATTCGACATGACTTTGAATGCGGTCGGCGTTGCTCTGTGATGATGACACATGGCGCAATCTAGGACGTCAATGGTGCCTGTTTGAGATAAACACGACGTGAACACGGACAACCCTTTCTTCAATGTTGAACACGGCCGGTGTTGATGGTACACGGCCCATTTTGGCAGTTAAGAAAATGCGAGCTTCCTAAATGAATGGAACACAGACCGTTTTGGTGAAATGCGGCATGTTTTGCTTCATTATGTTCGAGAGCGCTTGATTGTTTCTCCCCTTTCCAGTTTTCACGATAAATTGATGTCATTTTCCAAAAAAATGACCATATAAAGCACTTAGGTAGAATCTGAGTCATAAATGCAAAATCAATAAAACTAAATAAAATAATGCATGAATTAATGTATAATACTAAGAAAATGATATGAAATGGATGTGTGCAATATGTAATTTTTTCTCGCATCAACCAGTGAAACTAAGAAACCCCTTGCAATAGTTTCATTAGGAACCAATGAGCTTGAGAACCCATCTTTCAAGAATTCCAATAAGAACTAGTGAATCTGGGAAACTCCTTCACAAGAGTTTTTGTAGAAACCAATTGACAATTATTCTCGAGCAAACCCAATTACATCACGTTTGTGGTCTCAGTTGACAATTCACCAGAAGCAATATTCTCTTCATGCATACATTCAATCACATGCAGTATTTGTTTTTTTAACTCCTATTAATAGTAGAATTTAGGTTTTGAGAATCAATAGTCAATTAGACATATAGATCAATAACAATAACTTCAATATCCCCTCAAATAGTAGAACACGACTCGTGTCTGACCATGACATGGTCTATTTTTGGAGATTTACTATACTTTAACATTTCACCTATCAGAACATGACCTGTGTTCTCGAAGAACACGGTCCATTTTCTTGTTGTAGATCATTTCATCGATAGGACACATTGGGATTCATTCACGTTTACCCTAGACACAACCCACGTTAGTTGCACATGATTTATGAAGAGACTATTGCAGTTTGATTGACGTGGCCAACATGAGAGACTCAATCTGCATTCCGGGTTCACGTCAGGTGACACGACCCGCTTCATCGATGGATTGTACATAGCTCGTATCGTAGAATGACACGATCTGTTGCTGATGTCAAGGTGACGTGGCTGTTTCCATAATGGTAGAACATGACTCGTGTCAAGAACTCACACGGTCCGCAATCATTGTCAAGGAGACGCAGTCGATACAATAATAGTGAATACGACACGTGATGGCAAGCGACACGGATGTTTGTCCACGTGGCTTCATGTCAATATGTTGTTGTTATGGACACAACCCGCGTCAAGGGGCGATGCAGTACCTGTCTAGCCCTCTGGTGTCCTCCTGAGAAACACGACCGGTGTTCAAAGGCGTGGTCATTTCTTACATGTGAACGCGGTTTGTTTCCTTTCGAACACGATCCATGTTCGAACTCCATGGAGCAGTTAATTGTTGTAGATTCTTGTCCTCGTTCCATGACTCATTTACAATGAAATCATTAAAATTAATCAGTAATAATATGTCATAAATATATGATAATTACTACATAGAGAGAGAGAGAGAGAGAGAGATATCCGTTGGTGCCTAAGGCTTGGGAGAGAGATTATGAGGTCCTCCTCCCTCTTAACCTCCTTATATAGGAGTTTACTAGGCATAACCATAATCAAAGTTAACTTAGACGTCCTCCTTATTTCACTTATGATTAGGAGTCCTATAAAACTACTTTGATTAAAACTAGAAATATTAAAAAAATAGGATAATAATTTTTTTTTACTTTGGCTCTTATACTTTTCCTAATCTTACTTTATTTTTCATTTTATCCTTTTATTATTTATTTTTGTTTCAAGAAATTGTTGGGTGTTACATAATACATCTCATATCTAGAAGCTTTTACATGTTTCTTTCTCTAGAATTCTCAAAAGCTTCAAGAAAATTAATTTATACTTTTAGATGATTATCAAAGTTTCAAAACAGTCTCCCTCATGTTGATATAAATAAAATGGGGGACTTATTGTTATGAAGGTGCGATGAAGAGTGCGTAGTAAGTGAGAATGTTGAGTACTCGAAGTGCATTATAGTTATTAGTGTGTTTTGAGTTATATCTAGGTGATATATATATGTGAGTGCTTGAAGTGTGTCCATGATGTAGTGTCTAAAGTTGTATTGTCTAATAATATTAAAATTAGTTATTTAGTGTTAAGCTATTTTTGGCAAATATGATAATGTATGCCTATTTAAGAATTTGAGTCACCAATAAAATAAAAAATTCCGACATTAATTGTAATATCTCGATCCATTCAAGAGATTGTTCGCTTTGGTCCTTTAACCCCCACGAATTTAAAATACGTCTTTGATAGTATCAGAGTGACATAACGGCTCATTCTTCTTACCACTAAGATATTGTCCGCTTTGGATTTTAGAGGCGGCCCATACGAAATCTTTTCGCTCCACATGACACTTAGTTCCTTATGATTTTTTTTCAACGCGTTTTTAATGATAAAGGAGGATGTCACGTATAAGATCATAACCATCTCCGTATTTTATCCATGTGAGAGTAACTATCATTCTTATCATATCTTGAGTCCTTACATTAATTATTTATTTATCGCCACATACAACATTTAGCATACAACATATGAAAATTACATTATAAACTATTATTCATCATGAAGCATCTTAATATGATCGGCAATACATCGTGCATCCTTAGATATGCCGTCCAATCCCCTCCTCGCAAATCCTGCACAATAAATTCCATTCACCCCCTTCCAGTGGTTCGGGAATTTTTCTTTTGGAAATCCATCTTCTTTAAATAGAAAATCACCATCCTGCACACACAGATACATGATGGGAAAAAAATATAATTAGTGCCAAACAAATTCTTCAAAGAATTAAAGTGGCATTTGATGCAAAGTTAGATATCTAAATTGTTAATTATTTGCTAATAGTAGAATATATATACCTTTAGCCAATTGTTGACTGTGCTTTTATACCCAGTGGCAAACACTACAACATCAAACGACGATGTCTCCCCGTCCTCGAATACAACTTCTTGGCAACCTCTGAACTCGGACACACCTTTCACAACCTTAATTTACAATCAAATTCAAACTAGTCAATTACATACACTGATTTAATATATTAAGCAAAGCAATGTAAAGTACGTAATTAATGCTAAATTTAGCAGTACCGTGATTTCTCCGTTCTTGATCTTTTTGACAGTGCCGACGTCGATGACGGCGGATCTACCGGTCGTGGCCTTGAGATATAGTGGGCCCTTGTCGGGTCGAACAATGCCGTACTTCGATAGATCTCCGTACTTGATGTCGGCCAACTTGACAAGGACAGCGTCCACTTGATCCACAGGACGGTACTTCACCAGGGTCATTCCGAGATGGATCATCTCCTTCGTCATCACATGCATCTGTTCACGTCATTTGCATGCATTCACGTAAAAATGTAAGAAACATCGCATGCATGAGAGGCCAATGCATGCACGTATATATATGTGTTATGTATACGTACCGGACTTCGGATGGCGATGGCGGTCTTGGCGCCGTGACTGGCCAGATCGTAAGCGATCTCCATGCCGGAGTTGCCGCTGCCGACGACGAGCACCCGCTTCCCCGCGTAGCCCTCGCCGGACTTGTACTGCGACGAGTGGACGGACTCGCCTCTAAAGCTCCGGAGCCCGGGCAGGTCGGGGATCAGCCCTTGGCCGTTCTCACCCGTCGCCACGATAAGGAACCTGGCGACGTACTCCTTGACGACGTCCGCGGCGCCGCCGGCCATGCTGCTGCGAGCGGTCACCGTCCACCGCCCGCTCGCCTCGTCGTAGGCGGCCGACTCGACGAGGGTGGAATAGCGAGGCGACAGCTCGAAGCGCTCGACGTAATCCTCCAGGTACCTGACGAAGCCGTCCCTGGGGACGAACGTCGGGAAGGTCTTGGGGAACGCCATGTGAGGGAGCTCGCAGAACTCCTTGGCCAGGTGAAGTTTCAGGCGGTCGTACGCCCGGCGCTTCCACAGCGACGCCGCCACGTCCTCCTTCTCCAGTATGACGCTGGAGATGGAGTGCTTGCGCAGGCACGCCGCTGCGGCGAGGCCCGCAGGCCCGGCGCCGACGATGATGACGTCCGCATTAATCTCGGCCATATTAACTAAGTATAAAATGTATACGTATACGTTATAGATAGTTATATAATTCAAGGCTTTTGAGCAAGCAAGTACTGATCACCAAGAATTTTGGATTCACTTATAGATTTGAAGAGATGCATATAATTAATAGTAATGTGTACTTATGAACCAGTGCTGGCAAACTTATGGCTTTTGATTTTGGTAATATGAATCATAAATCTTATCTATATTCCGAAAACTTGGGATAAGATGCACATATATTTGGATTTTCTAAGGTAATGAATATTTAAGAAGGGGAATATGTTTGAATAATAATTCATTAAAGGGAAGAATTTATTCGTTTGGATAAGGCATATTTAATATCCATATTGATTCCAGTAATTAATGTTCATCATATATGTAGACACGCTTAATAAGAATTATTATGTATGGCATTCATGTATAAATTCTTGTTAAATACTTTTACTATTTGAATTATCATTGAAGATTACGTGTTCATATATAAATTAGACATGTATGCATTTTGCAGCAACGGTAGATATCATTGTGTTGATATATAAATTAAATAGAGTACGTATTGGCTAATTAATTAAAGAGTACGATTAAATATTCAATCCGTACGTGTTGGCCTTATTTTTGTTGACGTTAAGAGATGCGTAATAAGATGTATAAAACGACGAATACATCGATCTCGATTTGGTATTTATCGAATGCATTTATACAATTACCATTTAATTATGAAGGGCACTATATAATTAAATCATTTATGACAATAAATTAAATTAAATCTTTATATAAAATCTACATGATAAATTGGATAAAAGTGATATTTATAAGCAACCGTAGGTATTATTGTGTTCATATATGAATTAAATCATGTACATGTTGGTAAACTAATGATCATATAATCTACAATATGTACTGGATCCGTACGCCTTGGCCTTATTTTTTTATGTATAAGATGATTCCGTCGATCTTGATTTGGTAATGAAATAATACAATTTGACTAATTAATGCGTTTTCTCAAAAAAAAATGGTATCATATATATATATATA
>LTAE01001929.1:38202-48888 GCA_001647135.1 Pontederia paniculata | reverse complement strand
AATATTATTTTCTTATTCATCACTGAGATATTATGGTCTCTTATATAAAGGAGACCAAAGGAAGAAATACAAAATAAGGAAATTAAAAACTATCATAAAACTCTTTCTTAGCCTACCATAAAAGTAACTAATATAAAAGGCCTTTTCTTAGGCTATAAGTTAATTCTCAACAGAGTTGAAGTCAAATTGTTAGTTTCTTATCAATTTAATATTTTTAGACCTATACAAATAAATATTTAAGGGACTCCTAATCATATGGAAGATTATCTTGTAGAATTATACAAAGTCATTCTTGAGAGTCCTAATCGCATTCAAACTCCATTCAAGGGTGAATTCTCTTCCCTATAAATAGGACCCAACCCCTCCTCTCATCCTACAATTTTTCTCTCCCAAACCCAAGGCAAGAGAAGTTCTCTCTTTCTAGCTCTCTCTCTCTCTCGGCGCTACATGGACATGGAGGAGAGAAGGCCAACACGGACGGTGTCCACATGGGACGCGGGCCGTGTTGTACGGAATGGACCGCGTTGATGAAGGAACACAGATCGCGTTTTCAACCAGGCGACGAAGCACCATGAAGACCTAAGGAAACGGACCATGTCTGAGTAGGTTACGGACCACGTCGCGCATGCTTGACAAAGAAGAAACGGATCGACTGACGAAAAAGCAAGGTGTGTAACTAGGAGGAGCTACCTTAGGGTTTTTCATATACATATGATATAATAAAAGAATGATTAGGAGAAAATAATGATTAATGCATAATTGGAAACCAGACACCGGCCGTGTTCCCCATGACACGGACCGCGTCTCAGGTGCCGGCGTGAGACATGCCGGGTTGGGCCGCGTCGGCTTACGCCACGCCCGCCGAAGAACATAAGTCAAAACAGACCGCGTTCGTCTGAACACGGTCTGTGTCCTCTGGAGGTCGGCCATGTCATCTCCGACACGCGTCGTTCCGACCACGACTGCATTCCCTAAGCGAAACGGCGCGTGTGCCTACAGGGCACGGACCGTGTTCTCGGAACTTAATACTGTTGGAGATTAAGAATCAATAGGAAAACAATTCTACAAAAACAAAGTCAAAGAACAATTGGATAAAAGGAAAATTACTATTAACTTGATTGCCTTAAAATTCTGAAAATAAAGTGGCCTATAAATCGACATACAATGGAGAAAATGCAAGATAAGAACATCGAGATAGTGACTAAAAAGGTGGAAAAGAACATGGTCACAAACCCCATGACTACAAATGAAACATGGGACACATCACTAGCACCACTAACAACACCACTAACACATTCTTACAACACCACTAACAACACCACTAAAAAAATAAGTCATGCCATGTTAACGCTAATGTGGACAATATTTTGAATCACATTTCAACACTCTTCCTTGATTCAAGCTGCAAACTCCGAGTAATTATCTGAAAAAAATATGCTTACGCACAGGAAGAACTTTGGTGAATAAGTCTGCCATTTGTTCATCTGTGCCACAAAATTTTAACTTAATTTGGTCCTCTTCCACCAGATCACGAATGAAGTGATGACATATCTCAATATGTTTTGTTCGTCCATGCAGAACTGGATTCTTTGTCATTGCTATTGTTGATTTGTTGTCACAAAAAATAGTTGTTGCTTCACTTTGTTGTTGATGAAGATCTAACAAAAGTCTTCTTAGCCATATAACTTGATAAGCAGCCGATGTTGTAGCAATGTACTCTGCTTCAGAAGATGAAAGGGCTACTGTTGCTTGCTTCTTTGAACTCCATGATATTGCCCCAGATCCAAGGCTGAAAATATTTCCTGAAGTACTTTTTCTATCATTCAAAGAACCTGGCCAATCACTATCAGTAGAGCCAAGTAATCTGAAATAGAGACTTTAGAATATCAAATGCCAAAATCTTTAGTCCCAATAATATAGCGTAAAATACGTTTGGCTGCTCCAAGATGATGTTTCGATGGTGAATGCATATATCTGGATACAACACTAACAGGAAAAGAGATGTCTGGCCTTGTATGAGTCAAACATATTAATCCACCAATCAAACTTCTAAATGTTCTCTAATCAGCATGACCTGTACCATCATCAAATCTAAGCTTTTCATTCGCATTCATAGGAGTAGCATCAGCTTTGCAATTCAACATATTGAACCTATTAAGAAGATCATTAGCATAATTTTTTTTAGAAATAAATATGCCATCATTTTCTTGCTTCACTTCTAGTCCAAGAAAATAGTTCAATAGACTCAAGTCAGTCATCTCAAAATTCACCATCATGCATGTTTTAAAATCATCTGCAAGTAATTGAGAAGATCCCATATAAAGCATGTCATCAACATAAAGGCAAACTATAATAAATTCAGACCCTTTTTCTTTCAAATAAAGTGTTGGCTCAACTTCACTTCTGCGGAAACCATTTTCAATAAAAAAAGAGTCAATCTTACTGTACCATGCACGGGGAGCTTGTTTCAAGCCATATAGAGCCTTTTTTAGCCTGTATACCTTGTCTTCCTTGCCACTAATAATAAAACCTTCAGGCTGTTGGACATAAACTTCTTCACTCAAGTCACCATTCAGAAATGCTGATTTTATATCAAGTTGATAAACAGGCCATTGCAATTGAGCAGCTAAGGCTAGCAGTAATCTCACGGTTTCAAGACGAGCAACAGGAGAAAAAGTTTCTTCAAAATCTATACCTTGTTGTTGTGCATAACCTTTTGCCACAAGCCTTGCCTTGTACTTTTGGATGCTCCCATCTGCATGATATTTGGTTTTAAACACCCATTTCAAGCCAATAACATTTTTATTGTCAGGCAAATCAACTAACTCCCATGTTTGATTTTTTTCAATAGAAATAATTTCTTCTTTCATTGCATTGCACCATTCTTCTTTTTCCATTGCTTCTTCCAAACATGTCGGATCTGAAACAAATAAAACAAATTGACAAGAAGCATATATTTCTTTTAAAGACCGAAACTTCCTTGGTGGGGTGCTGTTAGGAGATGCATTTTCTGAGGAAGATGAACTGCTGTTAGGAGATGCATTTTCTGAGGAAGATGAACTGCTGTCATTATGATTGCGTGAATTGCTGTCATTATAATTGCTTACTGGATGGAGTGTTGGAGCAATTTCTTTTTCACCAATTTCTGCAGGAAACTCAATTTGCAAATCTGTCACATCAATGCCTTTTTCATTCTCCCATTTCCAACTATTTTTCTCATCAAAAATAACATTTCTACTAATAATTACTTTGTCAGTAGAAGGATTGTATAAGCGATAAGCTTTAGATTGAAGAGAATAACCAACAAATATGCATTTCTTAGACTTGTCATCAAGCTTTTGAGACTTTTCAGAATTATTCAAAGCATATGCAATGCATCCAAAAACCTTCAAGTGACTTACTGTTGGTTTTCTACCTTTCCATGCTTCATAGGGAGTTTGATTTTGCACGGCTTTTGTTGGAGAAATATTCAGCAAATATACTGCAGTTGCAACTGCCTCAGCCCAAAAAATATTTGGAAGACTCTTCTCCTTTAATAAACTTCTTGCCATTTCCACAATAGTTCTATTTTTTCGTTCGGCAACACCATTTTGCTGTGGTGTATATGGAGCTGTAAGTTGCCTTTGAATACCCTGTTCTTCACAAAAAAGATTAAATTCTTTTGATAAAAATTCACCACCTCTATCCGTGCGAAGAGACTTTATATGATATCCACTTTCATTTTCCACAAGAGCTTTAAATTTTTTGAAGACATCAAAAGTTTCAGATTTTTGCTTCAAAAAATATATCCAATTCATGCGAGAATAATCATCAATAAATAATGCAAAATATTGACTTCCACCAGAGGATTTTGTTTGCATAGGGCCACATAAATCAGCATGAATAATTTCAAGAGGATACTTTGCTCTGTGAGATTTTCCTGCAGGAAATGATTTTTTGCATTGTTTTCCAAATATGCATCCCTCACATACACCATCAAAAGAGTCAATTTCAGGAAGACCAACAACCATATTTAATTTAGCCAACAGTTTCAATCCACTGATATTAAGATGACCATACCTCAAATGCCAAAGTTGAGATTCTGATATTTGGTGAGCTGAAAATGCACAAACATCTGAAAGATCAAGTGGAAACATGCGATTTTTTGCCATAGGAACTTTTGCTATAAGCTGCCCAGAGTTTTTATCTTTAATCAAACAAACGTCTTCATCAAATAATATAGAATAACCACTTGCCATTAATTGCCCAATGCTCAACAAATTGTTCTTCAGACTAGGAACATAAAAAACAGCATGAAGAATTTTTTCTTTACCATCTTTTTGTTGAATAGCAATTGTGCCTTCACCCTCAACTTGCACAGGTTTATCATCTCCAAATCTGAGTTGTCGTTTCTTTGACTCATCAAACACTTTAAATATTGATCTCATGCCAGTCATATGGTTAGAACAACCACTGTCTAAAAACCAGACTTCATTTATATCATCATTAGAATGAGAATAAGCCATAAACAACTTACATTCTTCTTCTTTTTCTTCAACAAAATTTGCTTGCTTTGTTTTACTCCAACAATTTGCTTCAATGTGTCCATATTTCCTGCAATGATAACATTGAATTTTGCTCCTGTAATCATTTGACTGTTGTTGCTTTTGCTCACCTTGCCCATCAAATCTTCCTCTACCACGGCCTCTTCCTCGGCCTCTTCCACGAAATCCACCTCGACCACGACCTCTATTGTTGTCATATCGAGGTAGATGATTAGATGCTTCTCCTTTGATTTGAAAAGCCTTCTCATCAACTTTTTCTGTAAATCTGCTCATTCTTGCTTCATGTGCTTGCAAGGAACCCATTAGTTCATCAAATGAAAGAGTAGATAAATCTTTAGACTCTTCTATTGCAGCAGCCACATAATCAAATTTGGAGGTTAAACTCCTCAAAACTTTAGCAACAACAATTGTGTCATCAATTTTTTCTCCATAAGATCTCATTTGGCTAACAACAGTAGTGACTCTTGATAGAAAATCTTGAATCGATTCATTTGATTTCATAAACAGCATCTCAAAATCTCGGCGGAGAGTTTGGAGTTTAACAGTAATTACCTTTGATGTTCCTTGATACTCTTTTTGTAATATACCCCATGCCTGCTTTGAGGTAGTTGCTGCTGTAATTCTGCAAAAATTTGTCTATGTACAACTTGTTGAATGAGAAATAGTGCCTTAGAATCCTTCTTTTTGTTTTCTTTTAATCTCGCTTCTTCATCTGGATCTGCATATCCATTCTCAACAAAATCCCATAGGTCTTGTGACATGAACAATATCTTCATTTTTATACTCCAAAACTCATAATTATCATCTTTGAAAATAGGAATCAAAGGCTGAGAGAAACTTACGCTGCCACCATTCACAATCATGTCTTGCAGAATTTTTTGACAAACACTTCTGTGGGCGTGTTGCTGCTGCTTCTCTTTTTGCTGGCTAGATGATCAAATAGTTGCACTTGCTAGCAACTACAAAAATCTGCAAAATAACTCTTCAAACTTTTGCCCGAGTGTGTCGTAACTTGCTCTGATACCACACTTGTTGGAGATTAAGAACCAATAGGAAAATAATTCTACAAAAACAAAGTCAAAGAACAATTGGATAAAAGGAAAATTACTATTAAATGATTGCTTTAAAATTCTGAAAATAAAGTGGCCTATAAATAGGCATACAATGGAGAAAATTCAAGATAAGAACATGGAGATAATGACTAAAAAGGTGGGAAAGAACATGACCACAAATATGATTACAAATGAAACATGGGACACATCACTAGCACCACTAACAACACCACTAACACATTCTTACAACACCACTAATAACACCACTAAAAAATAAGTCATGCCATGTTGGCGCTGATGTGGACAATATTTTGAATCACATTTCAACAAATACTACCTCAAAACGGCCGTGTCCTCCTCCGATGCGTGCGAAGAATTTTCCCCAAATAAGCGATTGATCTTGAAGAAACGACAGACCAAAACGGTCCGTGTTAACGCTAACACGGTCCGTGTTCCCTGATCCAAACGCCTTGGTCGTGTTTCGCGCTTAACCTGGGAACAGCACGGGTCGTGTCACACTTGACGCGGGCCGTGTTCGGGATGATCGATGTTATGCCTGATTGATTGATTGAATTTGTTAGGGACTTGTCCCTCCTATTAGGGTTTCGTGCCCTCCTGTTAGGGTTTTATTCCCTCCTGATGCGCGTCATGGCCTAGCTAACCATCTTGGCGTCGGATCGCTGGAATCTTCATGTATTGGTAATTGCTCATTATTGATTGAAATAAAAGATGCTAACCAAAATGAATGAAAAAAAGCATAATGAACTGGGCTTGAACATACTGATGTCCTGTACAATATGAGTTAGGTGTAATTGATGTTCTTGCCACTGTTATTGAAATGAAAGATGAAAGAGATTGATACCGATGGACTTATGTTATTGAAAGAAAGAGGTAAAGCAAGGTAAAGGAAAAGACAAAGTGATTGAAAGTAAAGTTAATGTTTTATAAAGATGACTGTATGATAGAGCATATTCTCCTTTACTTATATCTTCATATATGTTTTACCCTCTTGAATTATTATCCTATATATATTGGGCTTCATAGCTCATTAGAGGATTGTCTTCCTTGCATTTTGATCCTGCAGGCAAATAGATATAAATAGATGATGATTGCGCAGTGGTAGCATGCTGAGGTTCGTGATGGATGACTTGCACATGACATAGGTCCTGGTTATAGGTCAAGTATTGGCTTCCGCATTGACATGTACATAGCGTTGACCAGTGGATTGGTCAAAGTCAGGTCAAAGATGTAAGTTGGTAGCGTTACCAAGTCTGTATTCTGACAGGTGGCGGGGTATGGATTTGGGGGTGTTACGCATGCTCTCAAGTGATATATCACTCTCCGATGTTGGTCTACATATATCTGCCATTGCAACCAGATTTAAACCTTGGCCAATGGTCTTCATTTCCGCTATAGAAAGTGTCTACGAAGTAAATCAATACGAAGAATGACATCATTTGGCAGCTTGAAGACCAACACTTAGTAGACTGGTAGCGCGGATATGACCAATTTAATCAGGATCAATCTCCCACCCCTTGAAAGCAACCATGGACACCATCCTTGCTGCCTTTTCTCCACCCATTCACCATGCGTTCTAGTTTTTATTTAAAATCATGCTGTCCGAGAGAGGAAGTTCAAGATATGTCATTGGTAAACTATAGATAGCCCTCTTCAACACTTCAAAAGAAAAATGACAGATATCCTCCTCGAGAAATCCACATAGGCACATGACTTCAGAACTTGAGACCCACCTTGCCCTGAATAGCCTGATTACACTATCCTTCTATTGCCTTAATAACCAAACAAATTTGATATTTAATGGAGCTTGCAACTTCCATATCATCGTGATTGAACATTGTTTACACCTTCTTCAGGATTATAAGTGCCACAAGTCACTTTTTCAATATTCTCCAAGAAAACTTCACTTTTAATATACAATCATTCAACTTTAATAAAGCATCTTTTAGGCCTTTCAACTTTTGCAAAATCAGTATTTAGATCACTTATTTTTCGATTTCAATATACAAGCCACCCAACTTATGTGAATATTAAGTCATTATTCAATTTAATAATGCCAAGTGACACTTGTGCGGCATATGCTGTGTCATCTACCTAAAAAATAGTATTATATTATATTTCGATTTAATAAATTATATATTTAAGAATATTTTATGCAAGATATACTTTATAATTGAATTGAAGTGTTGATGTTTTTCATTAGCCAAAATAAAATAAAAATATTTTTAATGAAAAATGGATGATGCGGCATGCACCACATAGGTGGCACAAGAAAATAGTTTAAATGACAGGTGACCTAAATCTTGGAGGAACAAACACAATTTCCATTCCACTGATGATGCAACCACCAACAGATCCAAGGGGATTGCCAGCAAGGCACTAAACCAACTCTCAAATCCTTGATAGATGTCAATCTGCAACTTAAAAGAGAAACATGCGGGTGAAGATTTGGTGAAGCAGAATGTGAACCACTTGACACTTGATGCACACAATCACCTTTGATGACTGATGACAGAAAAAACCAAACCACCAACGATGTCAATGAGTATGTCTTGGCAACTTATAAGCAACCTCTGGCAACTCCAATAACAATGATGCCAAAGAGTAAGGTGATAGAACAAGATCCTCCTGAATCTCCAGACACAAAAACAGGTGAACCGCTTTCCAGCTTGGGTGAATATGGCTGGCTCTGACAGTGAATTCGAGGTGGCACGAGCTCCTATGGGGGCTAGAAGGTGAGCAAGGTTTTATTTGCTGAGCTCTTCGGATGATTGCAGCCCTATGGTGTTGGCGGCTACTCCACCAGCATCCACCAGCATTATGAAGATAATAACATGGAACGTCCGAGGGCTTGGGGACAATACCAGGCATGCTACATCAGGAAGATATCTAAGACATTGGTGGGTGGATGTTGCAATGATACAAGACTAAACTAGAAGTAATTGATCAAACAGACACTAGGCAGATTGGTGGCACAGTTATCACTGGATATCAAACCCTTGATTCCACCGGAAGATCGGGGGGCTGCTTGTTGTGCTGGAATGAAAATTTACTTGAGAAGGTTGATGCACACAACGGAATTTTTTCCATCTCGGTTATATTGTCAAGGAGATCAGATGGTGCTACCTTGTTTGGTCTTATGTATATACGGAACCCAGGAAGATGCCCGACAACATGGTAGGGAGGAACTTCAAAACCTGCGATTGGGGTTCCCGGACACATGCTGGCTTTTAGAGGGAGATTTCAATGTGACTCTTGAATCTTTGGATCATCTGAACATGAGACGTGGAAGGGACAGAGTCTTTTCGGGACTTCATTTACAAGCAGGGCCTCACGAACTTTCCCATTGCAAATTGTAGGTTCACCTGGAGGAGCTCTGCGTCAACAAACGCGAAATCCAAACTTGACAGGTTCCTGAGTTCTGTGGAATTAGCTGAAAGTTTCAATTGTCCACTGTATCAACCTTGGAAAGGCAATTCTCAGACCATACCCCATTGTTGTGGTGTTCAAATGAGGGTTCAGAATGCAGATCTTATTTAAAATTTGAGACAGCATGGTTACAGGAACCAGATTTTCGTGCAAAGGTGGAGGAACAATGGAGAAACTTTCCCACATGCAGTTCGGCAACAAGCACCTTAGCAGACAAGCTGTTCCATCTAAGGATTTTCCTTTGTAATTACAATCAGGAAAATAAGACAGATCGCGATCATAAGAGAAGTGAGGCCGTAGAAAATATTGATGTTGCTGCACTTGACAGGATTAAGAACAATAAGAATTTATCAGCTATTGAACTCTGGAATGAAGCCGATGTCAAGAGATTGTGGTACTTGAAGATCTCAAAACTGAAACAACAAGGGACAAAGATCGAGACAATTGTGGCTCAAGGAAGGGGAGTCAAACACGAGGTTTTTTCACATGTATGCCATTTGGAGACGCCAAATTAATCATATCAGTAGACTAAGAATGAATGGAGCGGTGGTGGAAGGAAGCCATGAAATCAGTAATAATGTGGTTGCTTACTTTAGAGAGTTCACCCGATGCCGACCTCTATGCAATTGGCAATGGATAGGAAATGGGGCACCTCGACTCTCACTAGATCAACAAAATGGACTTACCAGCCTTGTTTCTGAGCCGGAGGTCCTTCGTGCTCTGAAAGATCTCAATAGCGAAGGCTCTCCTGGCCCAAACGGATTTTTGGTGTTTTTCTATGAGGAGTCCTGGCCTCTTCTTGGCCTTGATGTTTTGGCAAATATTCGGGAATTCATTGAAGGCAACATGGGTTTTGAAAGAATCAATAGATTCCTTTTGTTCCTCATACCGAAGAAAACTAGGGCTGATAGAGTGGAGGATTTTCGAACCATTTCTTTATCTAAGCTCGTGTTTAGGCTAACATGTTGCGGATGGTTTTAAAATTTCTGGTGCATCCAGTGCAATCGGCTTTCATTATTAATCATTCAATCGCAAACAGTTATACCATGCGCTCATAGATTATTTCCTTCTGGCGAAGAACTGACAAACTAGGGTTCTCGTGGAAAGTTGATTTTTCAAAAGCTTATGATTCGTTGGATTGGTCTTTCATATAGAGATCTTTACAAAAACTAGGTTTTTCTTCAGTATGGATCACTTGGATGAAGCGGCACATTTGCACTGCTTCTTTCCCAACATTAATTAATGGCAATCCGGCGGTTGGATGGATACAACCACAACAAGGTGTATGTCAGGGATGCCCTCTTGCACCATTGATATTTGTTCTAGCTTTTGACACCTTGGCTCGTTGTACTTACTCAATCTGCAACATTGGCATGGTCACTGGTTTACTGGATCACCGAACCAGGGTACTCTCATTCCCCTACTTCAATATGCGATGCGACTGAGCGAGGTTCAAAAGATTTAGATGCAGGACTTAACAAAAGAAAACAAAATAAAAGATAGGGGGATGACTAAGGCAATTGGATGGATAGCAATCAAATCAAATAGAGAAGCAGGGTAGTACCGCGTCTACACCATCGTAACTAAGGATCTTTCTATACCTAAAGATGGAATGGTACATCTAACAAAGTGGGGGGGGGGGG
>LTAE01001929.1:0-38115 GCA_001647135.1 Pontederia paniculata | reverse complement strand
AGGGGGGGGGGGGGGAATTAATCTAGTCTCAACTCGCCAATGTTTCAGGTTTGAGTTGTCTATTATGCCCTAAATATGTGTGAACTAACCCTCTCGGTTTTTAGTCTCGCTTGATATTAGACACAACGCATTAACGCAATTCTCTACAATCTAAGATCTCTCTCGATTTCTCTTAGACGACTACACTAGTTAGGGCTCTTTCGATTTCTCCTAACTTGTGGTATTCACGCAAAGGTTATACCCAGATCAATTCTGGATTCAAGATAACAAAAACAAATGTATCTTCCTCTCGGATAGCATATCGATCATACAAGAAAATAAGAAACCAGAAAAGCATTGAGAATAACATAAATACTATCAGAAAGTTCCTACGATTCAATTAATAAAAAGATCCAAAGTCAAGGGTTCGACTCAATACAACCCTATATCAAATCACGCCATAATAGGAGAAATAAACATCAGATAACATTCAGAATTCATCTTGGAAGAATTAGAAAATACAAACAGAAGCCCTAGATCGTCGATGGTGTCTTTTGATTTCTTGTGTGATATCAGCAGCGCCTCGCTTCTCTTTTGCAGTAGAACTCATCCCAAGCCTTTTTCATTCCCCTCTCCAAAGACCGCTATGGTCTATTTATAATTTATGCGCCGAGTGGTTAGGGTTTGGAGGGAGTACGTGAAATAATCTGCTGTGGCGGCTGAATTAACGACCCGTAAATACACGTCGTGGTTGTGAATCGGGGGATTGTCCATGTCATCACGGCCCATAGATTAGACACTAATAATTGAAAGGGTGGAACAAAGATTGGAAGGATGGAGCCCTAAGTTGTTATCAAGAAGGGGTTGACTTTAATTCGAACAATCCTCTTGGCGGTAACGGTGTATTTTATGTTTACTGCCTCTGCCACGTTTAGTGGAAATCCTCCTTGATTCATTAAGAAGCATTTTTTTGGAAACATTCATGTGGTAACAACCGTGGTGTTTTTCTTGTTGCTCGGGAGGACATTTGCCGATCTTTTTCTAAAGGTGGATTCGGGGTCCCGGTGTTGCAAAGAACAAATAAGGTACTGCTATCTAAGTGGGCATGTCGAGTTATGGGAGAAAAGGGTGATATTTGGTAGTTGGTCATTTTTGCATGTCATGAGAGGGTCCTATCATGGGAATCGAGTTTGCTGCAATTGAGGGGTTGTTCCTCCTTCTAGAAAGGTGTGATGATAACCCTTCCAAAATAAGACCTTTCTTGTCGATGAGCTTGAGCAACGGAAGAGAGCTGCATTTCTGGTTGGATCCTTGGGTGGCTAATGAATCCCTAGCAGCGCTATTTCCATGACTGTTTGCAATAGCAGTGGACAAAGAAGTTTCTGTGGTGGAATGCTGGTCTATATCTAGAGGTTTTAATGGAACATGATTGCCATCATTCTCTGCTCATTTGTCCAAGCAGCGAACTGATGATTTCATCCTCCTCTTGGAGAAATTAGATGGTTTTACTCTAGATGATACCAAGCAAGATAAACGTATATGGTTCTCCAGAATGTTTTTGGTAAAACGAGCTTATGAAGCACTTAGCTTGGAATGCGATATGGTGGAAGATGATTTGACAAACAATTGCAACATTATATGGAAGACAAACACGCTCCTGAGAATCAAGATTTTCGTATGGCTGCTTAGACGTGGAGGACTCCTCACAAAAACCTACCGAATTCGTTGGTGAAATTCAGATGATGTTACTTGTGTCATGTGTGGTGGCATGTCTGAAGACATAAAGCATATGTTTTCTAAATGTGAAGTGGCAAAGGTGCTATGGACAGCGATGAGGTGCAATTGGCTGGACCTATATTCGGCTGATACATTTTGGTGATTTTTTTGCTTTGGTGGTCGACAACAAGATGTTTGGGTTTACGTTTCACAGAACAATCGTACAGTATCCCTTGCTACCCTTTGGGCAATCTTGTATCAACAGAATGCGGTTCTGTTTAGAAGGGAGAGATGCTATCCGGATAACATTATCTTGCATGCAGAGAACTTGACAAAGATGTAGGCGAGTGACTAATTTAATTGGCGATTATCATTGTAAATACATTCCTCTTGTAAAAATTTATGTGCATCAATAAAACTGGATGACTACAACCTGGTACTCATCCTGTCCATTCTCAAAAAAAGTTTAAGTGATCTAGAAACTGAAATTCAAAGTTGGGGATATAAGAGCAATGTGTATGTTTAAAATTAAAAATTAAATGACTTAACTAATTGCAAAATATTTCTGGAACACTTTAAACCCTCTAAGTTAAGTGACGGGTGACCTAAAACTAGGAGGAAAGGAAGCTAAGTTATCTGAAAATTGAAATTTAAAGTTAAGTGACTTAAAATTTAGTTTTGTATGTTAACTTTGAATTTACAATGAAAATTTATTGCGATTTATTGAGAGCCTAGGAAAGGAAGCAATGAAAATACAGTGTTATATGGTAGTGAATGTTGGGCTATGAAGGGACAACATGAACATAAAATGGGGTTAGCTGAAATGAGGATGTTGAGATGGATGTGTGGTCATACTAGAAATGATAAGATTAGGAATGACCATATATGTGAACGAGTCAGAATGACCTTTATTAGCGAGAAGATGGTAGAGAATCATTTGAGCTGGTTTGGTCATGTTCAGAGAAGACTATTAAATGTGCCAGTAAGGAGGGTAGATCAAACAATTTGGAGTCCATCAAAAGAGGGAGGGAGACGAAGACGAACACTTGGCGAGCTAATAGAACGAGATCTATTGGCGAATAATATATCCAAAAATTTTGTTACTGATAGAGCGCAATGGCGTCGTATGAACCATGTAGCCGACCCCACCTAGTGGGATAAGGCTTTGTTGTTGTTGTTGTTATTGAGAGCCTAGAAAAATTGCCTACTATTTCCATTATAATGGCTAGTCTCCTTGCCACAACGACAGAGCCCTCAACCATGAACAATGTGTCATATGCATACTGCAATAAGGGAATCAGCATGTCTTGTCCCTAAATTGGGCTGAATCCTGAGAGAACTTTAGCATGACAAAATGAAAAAGTGCATCCGGCAAGAGCATCTATGGCAAGGATGAAAAGCATTGGAGCCGGCGGGCAGCTCTGCCTAAATCCTTTTGCGTTGAACCAATCTATCTAATGGACCTCCATTAATTAATATTGAGAAAGAAAATGGTGCATACACTGATTCATCTAGTTCAACCATGTCTAGGTTGTTTTCTTAAAGAAGCCCATAAGAAAGACAAATTGCTTAAGTGATTAGGAGGCCTTGGTTGGCATCCAAGTGTCTAGGATTCTAATCTCACAAGAGGTACCTGGAGACTTTTAGGATTACTTTTTATACCTACTTTTCTACTTTATTCAGACCTTAAAATGCCGAAGAAAAATATTTTCATGAAATCTCTCTGTGCTAAATACAATTTGTTCCTTAACTGAAATAACCGACTATATGATAATGAGTTTCTAGACATAATAAATTATTGTTTATATTCTTAGGTATCTTTTAATTTTAGGGAATTTAAAGTTATACACCATGGATGGTATTTGCACAATGTTGTTATGTCGGTGAGGTCTATGATTTGGGGAGCGGAGTCACCATTAGATGAATTCCCAATCTTTTTGTGTATATCAACTGTAATGTAGTTCCTATATGTAATGCAATAGGATGACTACATAACTGTCATCATTTTTCCTCTAAAAAAATATAAAGGTAAATTTCATCACCGAATATCCAAGGTTTTATCTTTCCTATAGTTTCTGGAAACAATGTACTAGATAATGCAGAGACGTGGGATTGCATCGTAATTATTTATTCATCATTAAGCATTACATTAGGTTCTAATCTCTCAGGGATGAAAATCTCTATGGCAATTAAAAGCCGTGGCCCTTCTTATTATGAATACACTTTGTTGGTTGAGTTTCTCACTACTTTATCATTTTTGATATTTTAGCTATCTGTTGGCTCTTTTTATTTTAGGTCATATCTACATAGTAACTAGACTAAGTTTGCCTTTTACCCTCTGTAGTGCACACTACCTTCATTATCTTTGATATTCATCCTTTGATCTTGGTGGAGTTTAATCTGTAGTAGATTGAATGTAGTCTCAATGTTTGACAGGTTACACTTCAACCTTTTAAATTGAATTTTGAGGCTACAGTAACTATAGAATAACTCTTTGATGCTTAAGGGGATTATTTCGTGAAAGGCATAGATTATGGTATCAATTACTGATTCATCCAATGCTATTATATTCTTTGCCCTCCATGTTGACAGTTATGCCATTATATTCATTGATTCATTATGGTATCCTTTTGACTATAATAGGGCATGACTACCTATTCACCCTTAAAATTTTAAAAGATTTTAACTTTAAACCCCCCCATCCACCCACCCCCCCACACACACGCAGAAAAAAGAAAAAAAGAATGCTCTTTTGTTTTTTATACTGTGCTAGGATGAAAATGAAGAAAATGATGCTTTCACAGGTAAAGCAACTGTAATTACTGTTGGAGGCCTTGTTATTGGTGCGGTGGTTGGATCAGCAGTGGAGAATTGGTTGCAGGTTGACATAGTCCCTTTTCTTGGCATTCATTCACCTGCCGTTATTATAAGTGAATTTATTCTCTTCTCACAGCTGTTAGTTTCCCTGTACCTCAGGTAGTTAAAAACAAAACTGCTTGTATTTAGCAGTCAAGAATTTGCTTCCAACTTGTCCAGAATGTACAGATATGTATAGTAATGGTTTGAGGTATCTTTCTGTTTTGCAGTTCAGCATTGGCTATTATTTAACTTATAGCTTTTTTCGTTCATAAGCATATAAATGGTATTTGGACTTGGAATCCAAAGATCATTAAGATTTCAGAGTCAAACTCAGGTGGTCTTTTCCCTATGCCAATGTAATTATTGGTCAGTTCTCAAGAAACTCTTTTGCTTGATGAGTTCGGTCAGAACTATATTCAGTTAATCAGTTTAGATACTGATAATATGATGATTAGTACTCAAAGCAGGATTCCTTTTTTCCATTTTGCAGTTGTCAAAAATATCACTAGCTCGTCTCAAAAAAATATCACTACCACGGAGAACTCTTCAAAACACTGATATATATTGAGTGCGCATGTCATTATGTCCTTATGATTCTGGGGTGTGACCAGGGGCATGTATGCAGTTAATCGGCTTTGACTCTACCTCTTGCAGCCTTTATACAACAATCGGCCATTGATGGTTCTTCCTTTATTTTATTTCATTTTACGAGGAAGCCTTATGATCTAATACATGTCATGAGAAACTATTTCAACGAAAAAAAAAACAAGAGTTGAAGAGCTATAGTCTTATAAATGGCCCAGGTCGCATGTGAGATGGTCTTAGTTTTTTTTTTGGCTCGATGCTAACCCTGATGTTGATATTCAGAAACCTAATGGGATAAATTGTTCAACTCACTAGCCTAATGTAAAAAGAAAAAGAAATAGTTCTTTTGTATTGTCAGCTTTGAGCTATCAACTTGATTTGTATCCAGGTACCAATGATGACAAGTGTGTTCTCTCAGAATTGGGACTTCCTCAATCCCCCGTCCGGTTGATGCTTGATTTAATAGAAAAATATTAGGACAGGGTGAATCGGATGCCCAATTGTAGGACTTCCACAATCCTTGGTTGAGTTGGGTATAAGTTAAGAGAAATCTAAGCTCGACAAAGATCAACTCATTCCAACACTTACTATTTTAATATTAAATATTTGTATAACTTTTGAACTATTTCTTGAGAAGTTATCATCTGGTAGTGTTATTTTAATTTGTATTCTATTGCCTTTTAAGTTTTTTGCATAACTGTTACATTAATGTTTGAAAATAAAAATAATCAGGGCATACCCAATTATTTGATCCAACCACCAGTATTTAACATTCGAATCAACACAAGTCACAACACGGATTGTGCTGAACGCAGATTGTGTTTTGACACTATAAGAAATAAGAGTCTAAATTAGATTGGACTTTAAAATTTTATTTCATTTTAATTTACTTTCAAATATAGGCTTCTCTATATAAACTTTTAGGTCAAAAAATAAATTCTTTAAAAGCCATTGTTTCACTCCTCTCAGTCATCACAGAAAATTACTCTCCCTTTCCCTCTCTTCTTCTCTCCCTCAGAGGTAAAAAATTATTCTCTATGTTTTGATCTTAGTTCTCTCCTCTAAATACTTTTATTGAAAACACACCAAGCAGAATTGAAGCAGAACGTAACAATTAGAGAGAATTTTATGGAGAATGAGAACTGTTCATCAAGAGTATATTCCTATGCAGCTCTCTTTTAGATATGATTTTCTTGTTAGAATAATGCATGCTTGGTTTCTGGTTGTGATCCCTTATTATACTAGTTCATAATATTGTACATTTTTTTATCTCTAGTTAGATCCTTGAATTTTATCATGATTCAGATATAATTGGGTGAATATTTATATGTGGAAATTTATATTTAGATCACATGCTGATGGAGAAGTTGCAGCCATGCGCAATCAGACACTACCTATGTCTGTAGTGTTAAACTCAACACCTTATTGATCTAGTATTGAAAACTAAAGTATTGAAGATTTAAATGAAAGAAGTTCATTGTATGTTAATGCATGGCAAAATTACCATCACAAAGAGAAATCAATTTCCACATTGAGATACTTCAAGGACAACTCCAATCTCCAAAGCACTTTATCACATGACACTGACAAAGATGCAAAAAACTTAAAAAGCAAATTCAAGAATCTCTCGCCAAAGGCTTCAGCAAAATGAGTGTCTCGTCATGTGGTGGACCGATCTTATTTATGAAAAAGAAGGGCGATTGTGCATCGATTATAGATTCTTAATCAAACAATAGTGACAAATAAGTATCCTCTGTCGCACATAGATGATCTCTTCAATCAATTATATAGAGCAACATTTTCCTCAAAATATCTACCTGTAGAGTGGCTATTAGCAGCTTAAGGTTATTGAGGAGGATTTACCGAAGACTACTTTTGGGTCAAGGTATGGGTACTTTGAGTTTCTTGTTGTGTCATTTGGACTAATGAACACACCTACAATGTTTATGGATCTCATATGTAGGATTTTTAGAGCATACATAAATCAATTTGTTATTATCGTTGTTGATGATATCCTGATCTATTTATCGAGCCTAAAACAACATAAGGAACATCTTGAGACTATAGTAGAAACTTTACTAACACCAATTGTACGTAAAGTTATCCAAGTGCGATTTTTGGATGGATGAGATTACGTTCCTCGAGAACATTGTATAAGCAATGAATTGCAGTAGATCTTACTAAGGTTGAAGCATTTTCAAATTGGTCATCACTAAATAATATGACAAGGATCCATAACTTCTTGGGATTTGTAGGTTATTATAGAAGGTTCATCAAAGATTGCATTGCCATTGACAAATTTAACAAAGAAAGAAATCAANCAAGAGTATATTCCTATGCAGCTCTCTTTTAGATATGATTTTCTTGTTAGAATAATGCATGCTTGGTTTCTGGTTGTGATCCCTTATTATACTAGTTCATAATATTGTACATTTTTTTATCTCTAGTTAGATCCTTGAATTTTATCATGATTCAGATATAATTGGGTGAATATTTATATGTGGAAATTTATATTTAGATCACATGCTGATGGAGAAGTTGCAGCCATGCGCAATCAGACACTACCTATGTCTGTAGTGTTAAACTCAACACCTTATTGATCTAGTATTGAAAACTAAAGTATTGAAGATTTAAATGAAAGAAGTTCATTGTATGTTAATGCATGGCAAAATTACCATCACAAAGAGAAATCAATTTCCACATTGAGATACTTCAAGGACAACTCCAATCTCCAAAGCACTTTATCACATGACACTGACAAAGATGCAAAAAACTTAAAAAGCAAATTCAAGAATCTCTCGCCAAAGGCTTCAGCAAAATGAGTGTCTCGTCATGTGGTGGACCGATCTTATTTATGAAAAAGAAGGGCGATTGTGCATCGATTATAGATTCTTAATCAAACAATAGTGACAAATAAGTATCCTCTGTCGCACATAGATGATCTCTTCAATCAATTATATAGAGCAACATTTTCCTCAAAATATCTACCTGTAGAGTGGCTATTAGCAGCTTAAGGTTATTGAGGAGGATTTACCGAAGACTACTTTTGGGTCAAGGTATGGGTACTTTGAGTTTCTTGTTGTGTCATTTGGACTAATGAACACACCTACAATGTTTATGGATCTCATATGTAGGATTTTTAGAGCATACATAAATCAATTTGTTATTATCGTTGTTGATGATATCCTGATCTATTTATCGAGCCTAAAACAACATAAGGAACATCTTGAGACTATAGTAGAAACTTTACTAACACCAATTGTACGTAAAGTTATCCAAGTGCGATTTTTGGATGGATGAGATTACGTTCCTCGAGAACATTGTATAAGCAATGAATTGCAGTAGATCTTACTAAGGTTGAAGCATTTTCAAATTGGTCATCACTAAATAATATGACAAGGATCCATAACTTCTTGGGATTTGTAGGTTATTATAGAAGGTTCATCAAAGATTGCATTGCCATTGACAAATTTAACAAAGAAAGAAATCAATTTCATTTGGTCCCAAAAGTGTCAACATAATTTTCAAGAGTTGAAGACTTGGCTGGCTACAACATCAATATTCACCATTCTTCGGAAGTGATGGATATGTGATTTAAAATGTGTCATGGTAGAAGTCTCAAATATGTAGTCATGCAACACAACAAGGTCATGGCATAAAGCCGTTGAAGAAATATAAAGTAAATTACACTACACATAACCTACAGATGGTAGTAGTGATCTCTATTATTTAAGGATCTAGAAGCATTGCTTATAAGACAAGAATTTGGAGGTCTTTGATGAGTGACTAAAAACATCATTTTCATCTCTCATTCATGTCACTTTTTGATCGTGTTTTGCATGCCACTTGAGACTTTTTTTTCCACCTTTTTACCAAATTGCAACATTCCTATATTTGACTAACACATTTTCAAGAAATATTGCATTTCGTTATAAAATTAAATTAATTATACAATTTTGGAGGCTAATAACGCAGAAATAGGCAAGCAAGGATCCGACCATTCACTTCCTAGAGGCAAATTATCAAAAATGGTTTCCAATTCAAGCCGACCCCAATTATGGAAATATATTACAGACCATTTAAGGAATGCAACCACGATTGAAGGAATCACAATTCAAGAAAGAATTTTCCTTGGGCAAATCAAATCAGGACAAATCAGGAAAGGGATCATCATGATGTCTTGGTCCGCTAGCAAATTCTTTTGGAGCAAACTACCGACAATTATTGGAGATCACAATAGCAAACTACTGGTAGTTATTGGATATCTCAATTGCACGGTCGCGATGAATTTTCCCTTGATCAAGACACGATGGAGAGGCGACTCAGTAGACCACCATAATTCAAAGGGGAGTTCGACCAGGAAATATTTTCAGTGACAACAAGGAAGAAGCCACCTTCGAAGTATTTAGTTTTCTTCTAGTTTTTGAAACAATGTTCCTACTGTCCCTCATGGGACTTGGGGGAAAGTTTAGTTTATTAATTTTTGAGGCTCAGAGAAGCTCCAAACAGACTTTGTTGTCATGTTTTCTCATCAATGAATCATTTTTAGTCTTNTTAAGGATCTAGAAGCATTGCTTATAAGACAAGAATTTGGAGGTCTTTGATGAGTGACTAAAAACATCATTTTCATCTCTCATTCATGTCACTTTTTGATCGTGTTTTGCATGCCACTTGAGACTTTTTTTTCCACCTTTTTACCAAATTGCAACATTCCTATATTTGACTAACACATTTTCAAGAAATATTGCATTTCGTTATAAAATTAAATTAATTATACAATTTTGGAGGCTAATAACGCAGAAATAGGCAAGCAAGGATCCGACCATTCACTTCCTAGAGGCAAATTATCAAAAATGGTTTCCAATTCAAGCCGACCCCAATTATGGAAATATATTACAGACCATTTAAGGAATGCAACCACGATTGAAGGAATCACAATTCAAGAAAGAATTTTCCTTGGGCAAATCAAATCAGGACAAATCAGGAAAGGGATCATCATGATGTCTTGGTCCGCTAGCAAATTCTTTTGGAGCAAACTACCGACAATTATTGGAGATCACAATAGCAAACTACTGGTAGTTATTGGATATCTCAATTGCACGGTCGCGATGAATTTTCCCTTGATCAAGACACGATGGAGAGGCGACTCAGTAGACCACCATAATTCAAAGGGGAGTTCGACCAGGAAATATTTTCAGTGACAACAAGGAAGAAGCCACCTTCGAAGTATTTAGTTTTCTTCTAGTTTTTGAAACAATGTTCCTACTGTCCCTCATGGGACTTGGGGGAAAGTTTAGTTTATTAATTTTTGAGGCTCAGAGAAGCTCCAAACAGACTTTGTTGTCATGTTTTCTCATCAATGAATCATTTTTAGTCTTTTAATTGCAAGTTTGGTTTTTTTACCGTCATGTGTTTAATGCTAGTGGATGATTCAAGATAACAATTTTGTTCGCATGATCATCCTCTCAAGTGTAGGTTTCCCATATGAGTCAAGCATTGAAAGGATCACTCATAGTTGTGCATATATCACAACCGGTAATTATCGCACGTTACAACCCCGCTTGTGACGACACTTGTGACAACACTTGCGATGAGGTTGTGATGAACCTATAAATCCATATAGCGTTCTGATTTAACCGAGAAAGAGTTACTTGTGGAATGCTTGATCTTTCTCAAGTTAGTTCAATGGAAGTTGAATGACTTTATCCTCTATCGATTTCGAAAGACTTGCATATTTTTGATATTTTGTGTTTTTATCAAAGTTGTTTCTCTTCATTCGGGTCTAGCCTTGACTAGGATCACCCGAGATTGTGAAATAGAGGAATTGGTCACAACTGTTGAGAAATGATATTTTCTTGAGTTTTCATCGATTTACTGATTCTCTTCATTCGGGTCAAACTTGAGGTTGTGTAACCGAGAAAGTTGTCACAACAGTTGAGAATCGAGAAATCCTTGAGGTAGTCGTATCCCTAAGTCTACGTTTGTTCTTTTTCATCTGGACAAGCCTTGACCGGATCGTCCAAGGTCGTGTAACCGAGAAATCTGTCACGACTATTTCGACTATTGAAGAACAACTAACTTGTGATGGACGGGTGTGACTATTCTTTGTTTTATATGTCTCACACCAAGATTATCAGTTGGTTTGCATTTTTGGGAAGGATTAGTCGTTATTAATAGTCTCGGTAGCAATCCTCTATTTGGGATTACCCTTGATCGGGATCGCCCAAGGTCGTGTAACCAAGGAATCTGTCATGACTAGGAGTGTTCTCTTGTGACGATTGATTGTGACGATCCATATGTTGAGCTCGACACCAACATGAGTTCTTGTTTGTACATCCTCACCTGGACCAAGCCTTGGCGGGATCATTTGGGGTTGCGTGCAGAGGAATCTAGCGTAAAACATGGCAGCTTGTGACGACGGGTTGTGACGACTTAACAAATTGATTCAAGCGTATTATTTTTAAAGATTTCAATGGATATTCCTGTGATGACAATAGATCCGTCCCATGGATAGCTTCCTCAATCAATCTAAGATTTTGAACAGTGAGTTCTTGGATTGGATCAGTGAGTAGCGCAATGCTACATGACTTTGTTTTTAAACTCCTTATAAATCAATTCATTCATTTTTTAATGTTTGACAACTACAAACGAGCCCGGAGTGGAACTTTGCCTTGAAAATATTTTTATCATTGATATTTTCTCTGTTTACTTTCTCGTATTTAAAAACCCAAAAACAAACCCAACCAACAATACTTTCTCCTTAGGCTAGTGTAGTTGAGTTAAGAATCTTCTTAGAAACCTAGTTGACCAGTTTGTGGATCGACCCCAAAGTACTGCAACTACCCATGCGCTTGCGAAAGCAGTAGTTGTGTAATTTGGTATTTTATAAATTTGAAAACTTGCCTTTGTGGTGTACAATCGGGTTTCATTAGAGCTATCACAACCTGTGCCATAGCTAGATCTTTTCTGTTACAACTTGACCTATTACACAACGTGCATCAGTCTTCAAATATCATAAGAGTTTGAAGTATATCTTCACTCAACATGGCTTCAATATAAAACAAAGTAAGTTGATCAAGTTATTGGAGGATTATGAGTTCACCATCGACTAACACCTTAGCAAGGTGAATTCAGTTGGTGATGCCTTAAGTCGAAAGTAGGAAGGATCAATCACTTGCCTAAAAGTACACATGTGGAATCAAATGTAAAATAAAATCTAGTGGAACTTGAGGCTCGTTAGACGTGGAGCAATGTCGATGATGCACCATATTCAAGTGGACTAATGAACAAGATCATTAAGACATAAGTAGAATATGAAGAGTACAATCTCATAATCATCTGATGTAAACAAGAGCCAAATGACTTTATGATATCAATGGACAACAAAATTAGATATCAAGATCGCTTGTCGGTCCCCAACAATGTTGCACTCAGAAGAAAGGTATTAGATGGATATCATAAGTAAGAGTTTGTTATCCATCAGACATATAAAAAATGTGCAAAGACTTGTGAGAAGTTTCTGGTGTAATAATATGTAGAGCGAAATTGCAACTATGCATCCCAATAGGGAACATATGCAATACTCAAACCCTTGTGAATCTCGGAATAGAAATGTAACACATCACATGAACTTTGTGATCAATCTATCTCGTACCAAGGGAGTCCATGATGCAATAATGTGTAGTGTTTGATAGATTGACAAAGTTAGCTTATTTCCTCCCAATGAAGTGGAAGCAATCAATTGAAACTTGATGGATTTGTATGTTTGGGGGATCATCAAGCTACACGAAATCCTAATATCTATAGTGTTGATAGAGACCCACGATTTACAGTCAAGTTCTACAAGAGTTTCTAGGACTCGTTTGGGTCGAAGTTGAGTTATGGTACAACATTTCCCCTGTTAGGGGAGTGCATCAATCAATCAGTTAATTATCGAAACTAAGCTAAATAAATTGTCTATTATCCGAGCAAAAGTTCTTGGTTAATCAACTCCGGTACACCAAAAATTTTGGTTCAATTAAGTGCAAGCATACAAGATCCTGTATAGTAATAATAATATCAATCCCACAAAGAAGGTGCCAAGTACTAGAATTATAACTTTTATTAGGTTATCTAAACGTTAGGGTTAGGAGTGAAAATGCTATCAACAAGTACTAACGATGTACACTAAGCTAAGAGAAGCATGATGCAAATTATACGAAAATCTATATGAGATGAATATTCTAGGGTTTCAAATCCAACGTGCTATGACCTGAATTAGCTCGCTACGACCTTGATTAGAAGCTACAAATAGTATCAACTCGAGTACGACCTTTAGAGATGCGCTACATGCAAGAGTGCTCTACTACCGGTTCATGAAATACACTACGGCTCTTCAATGATGCACTACGGGTTCAACATGATCTGTGCAGCCTCAATATGGGTGTTATAGGTCTAGAGTTTATAGCTATGACCCAGAGAATGTCACTACAGTTCTTAGTTGTTCGCTATGGGCTTGTCATTCATCAATTATAGTTGCTTTGATCAACTTGTCGCGCGACTATAGCATGCAACTACAGTCAAGCTGTTGTGGTCAAGCTCTATGAAAGCCTCCTCTCTTTTGTGTCCAATTCCTAAAAATCAATACAAAGTTGTGTAGGTCAAAACATCTTTGCAAAATCAATAAAAATGAAGCATAACTTACACAATAATGCCATGAAATAGAGGATCTATGATGTCAAAATGTATGAATTTATAAGACTCATCAACTCCCCCAAACTAAATCATTGCTTGTCCTGAAGAAATTATCATAACTATCCAACTTTGGTTCAAAGCATTTCACATCATACACAACACATATAATCATTAATGAGTAAATATATATAATTGCAAGTGTTTGAAAAAGTATAAAATTCAAGTTATCAAATGAGGTTGGATCACTCTATGCCATCGATTTTCTACACATATCATTCTCAATTTAAGAAATTAGCATTCACATCACGAATCTAAGTTGTGGGCATAGTTCGAGTTTTCATAAGCTTTCGAGAATAATCAACTAAATATGATAGTCATTGAAATTGCCATAGGTGCTCAGAGTTCAAATGCAAAGAAAGATACTCTTGTCATTAATTTCATGTCACACAAAAAGAGAAAAAATATGATGCATGCGACTCAACTTCCCCACAACACGATCCTGCCTTTCACCCGATGTTACTTGGCTTGGATGTTTGAGGTGTGACACATTAATCCCAATGGTATTTGATGACAGGGAATTAACTCAATGTTTTCATATGCAAAGACTTCAATTTCTTCATGAATTATGCATCAATTTTTACATATCATCGCACATTTTATAGCCTTTGCATCATTTGAAAATTCCCTGGACATAAGTGCTTATTTTCACTCCAAGACTCTTTTAAGTGAAGTTATGAGCGATTAATATCTGATTTCTCCTGCAGGAGCTTAGCCGAGGCCAAATGACATTTGTGCTAGAAAACTGGACTTGGGGGCACCTGTGCAGATGTTCAAACCCTGACGCCACTACGTGCCAAATGCTGCTAGAAGACAAAATCTAAAATAGACTCTGCAGATTCCTCTGCCAATTTTTGTTGTCTAAATGCAGAAGATTCTTTGGAAGTTTCCAAGGCATATTGGCAGGGATGTGCAAGGGACAAGTGGCATGTACTGATTGGAGGAAGTAAAAAGGATAAAATGCAAGAAGAATGAAGGGAGAAGGGTTCCCTGTCCGAGAGGAAAAGGGGAAAACACCGCCATTGCTGAGAAGAAGGAAGAACCATAGGAGAAGATAGAGTTTTCATACTAGGATTATGTGATTCTTACTTGTGTTAATTTCCGATGAGGAACTCCTGTTTTGATATGTTTATGATTTGTGTAATGACGGTTAGAGGCTAAACATTTAGGCCTAGACATGAGATGATTTGAGAACATCTATTTGTTGTTTGAACTAATCTTTAATGCATTAATGTTTCCATTTGACTTTCCAATCTTCTCTTGTTTAATGTGTTTTCTATATGTACTAATTTTGATGTGATGAGCTACTTGTTATCCTATTTGAGGTGGAGGGTTGAGATCGGGAGGAAGAACCTTTCCATTGAGAAGAGATCATTTGTAGTTCATATTTGTGCTATCTTTTAATTGTATTGATTATTCATACCTATGTTGCATCCCTGTCCCTAGAGGGAAGGATATGATGCACGAGCACTACAAGGATCCGAGAGAGGAGTAGGGATTTATGAGGTGTAAACTTCATTCCACTCTTACGGGGTTTAGACCGAGAGGGAGAACCCTTTTGTTTGAGGGATTCGTGTGAGGCCGAGAGGTTCCATTGGATACCTAGAGTTGATCGAAGAGGGGTTATCAATAGCATCGAGAGATTGTGTGTGAGAAGCCTCTAGGGATTTAAGTTTGAGCCTTGACTGCGAGAGTAGCTAGGTTTGCTATCTTAATATTTCAAGTCATCATTATTTGAGCTTCATATGTTCATTAGCAAATAAGGTTCGAAAATGATTCCCATGTCCCGGCTACTTTCTATATTTGAGTGAATCATCTCTCTTCGTATCGGTTCTGCTTTTGCTCACTTTAAATCTTAAAACACCAAAAAAATTGTTTTAATTTTCTTTTTAGATTCTAGTTCTATTTCATCTAAATTTCTGCACAAACTATTATTCTTCTTGATTTCAGTTCGTGGCAGAATAAAGTTATTTCATTGTGCAATTCTAATTTCCCTGTGTATTCGATCCTAAAATACTACAACGATAATCGTATACTTGTGGTTGGAGTTGTGTGTTTAGGTTAATTTTTAAGACTTGTTGATAATTTATTTCTATCTGGCTGCCCCCAGGTCCAGAACTGTCAAACCTTGACATTCTGAAACCTGGTTCCACTTCTTTTAGCGACACACTTTTTATCTCATCAGTATTTAAACCTTAGACAATTGAGAAAGGGAGTAGTTATTATGCATTGCAAAAATTAACTTTCTTTACCCAATGAGGATTTCAAATCTTTCTTTTGCTTTTCTGTTTTCACGTTTTTTCTTCTTTCCCATCATTCTTTTTATTTTCGTTTTGCTCTTTTTCATTTTTTTTTCTCATTTTCCCTCTTTGTGAAAACCTGCAAATGTATGTATAATGCATATGTCACACACAAAATTATAATGCAATATGGTTTAGTGTGTTCCCATGATTAAGGACACATGTGCCCATCCCTGAGACTTTGCTCGGTGGATCTTCTTATTTTCCTTTTCTTGTGAACTCGATCTAAGAAATTGTGAATTGCACCCACACTTAGACTGGAATTACCTCGACGACTTTCGCTCAATCTACAACCCACCATACTAGATTATGACATTAGTTCCAACCTCCCTTATTGCTTCTAACATATGAGGTTCTTACACATGCATGGAGTGAGACAACCCATAACACTTCAATCATATCGAGAAAGTCCATTCCAAAACACTTGCAATAGAATTCTTAATAGCATGTGATCTATATGATGTAAAACATATGCTTTTCTAGACATTCAAGTACTCATGGAAAACAAATATTCATAAGCAAGATGAGGTCACATAAAAATCATCACACATGGTAAGAGGCTAAAGATGCATGTGAACTAACTAATACTACTCCCCCAAACTTATCATGAACATTATCCTCAATATGATAAAAAGAAAAACATAACTACTAAGGTATGGGGAGGAAAGCTCACATGAACAATGCTTTGAAGGGAAGAATAATGACCAATCATTGTGCTTGATCTGCCATTCGTTGAGACACTCAATACTACATTCATGGAGGCTTGTCGTTCACACATAAAGTTTTTTTATCTCCACATTTTTTTTCTTGGCGATCCTCAATTCGTGTCACCTGCTCTTGTATGCTCCTTTGACCTTGGAAAAGCTCCTGAATGTCAGCATAGCAAGAAGCCCAATCATCATGTCTCACTCTTGAAGTTTTACCTATTTCAAATGTAGTGGCCTGCGGGATGTGTGATTCGTGCATCATGGTGGCTGAAGTATAAGTGTCGGTTTCCATCTTTGCTCCAACGGTTCATTTGTGCCTTGCTCGTCTTGCCATTCGACAACGTAGGACGCCTCTACTCAAGCCCATATGTAAAAAAGCCCTAGTTCTCCTCAACTCTCAAGTTTGTCCTTCGATGATCAAGTAGCGGATGTGTGTACAACTCATCACGGAAGAGAAGATGATAAAGGTATTTAGTTTTTTGATTCATACTCATATTGACACAAGTTTCGATATTGGTGCGATCAGCACCAGAACCTTCCTTGAGTCCATTAATGCTATGCCCAACTCAATGCAATCGAGATGAAGAGTCCTCCAAGGACAATCTTCCCCTTATCTTGAACTCCTTGTTTGACCATGTGCCTTATCATGAAAGCTCCAATGTTCAATGCAAATTGCTCATGGCCCCCAAAATATGAAGAGTTCACTGTCTCGGACTACACCATCACTATTTCCTTGGCCATACAATGTGCTAGCAAGTACCTATGCATGCATCGAATCGTTAGATTTTAGAGATATATGGCTTTATTGTGGGCGATGCCCATGTGGCGGCAGCGTGTTAACTTCTTTCACACGTCCACTCTATTGAATTCTATAAGGTAGGAGGATTGAGTTGAATTGAGCCAATGTAAGCTTGTATTCTTGATTAAAGAGGCGGAATGCAATCTCATTGGGGTCATTCTCATGATTGATGAACTTGGCCTTCACTGAACTCTAGAATTCCAATGTTGGCACTTCATATGTCTTCCACTTCGTCTTCATCAAATAATTCCAATTCAGCTTGTCATGAAGGTAGTTCACATCCGTGACAATCCCCAATTCATGCATCGTGAAGGTGTCCATATACCTTGTGTTGGCAATGACCCTCTTCTCATGTACTTGTGCCTTTGCTCTGCATCCCGAAAGATGACTCCTTGTTCTGCTTGATCAGTGCTTTGTATGTGTTTCCTCCTCTAGTCCTTGGGCCTGTAGGTGCCTTTCTTTTTGGATCCATTTGATGTGCAACATAGAATTGAACTTCTCTCAAACAATTCGTCGAACACTTGGTGTACAACTCTTTCTTTTTAATTTCTCGAACTTCCCTTAGATGAATGCTTCCTTAACTTCTTATAGATGTATTCAACTACTTTGAAAATAATCCAGATCACAGAATAACCTTCTTGCTCGCCCAAGCTTGACCTAGGTTACAATGGTTGCAGAGAAGGAGAAAAAAGGAAGCAGTCATGTGAGAAGAAGAAGCGAGGAGAGAGAGAGAAAGAGAGAGAGAGAGAGAGAGAGAGAGAGAGAGAGAGGATACCACCTTTTATATTAGCATTTTTTTGCTACATTTGAAGGGCCCCAATACGATTTAAAGTTGGGCGCCAAGGGTGTGAGGTAGGGTGCTATGGTCTGTTGAGGTGTCGTTATGGTTAGGTGAGGCATGCTATGTTCAAGATCTATCAACCTAAAATGCTGACATGTTCTTCATAGAGTCTGGCTGCAATTCAGTTTCTCTCTCTATGGTCTACATTTGCACACTACGACTGATCGTAATGAATTGGTAGCATCACAAATCTTGGCTATGGTTTGTCTCCTCCCATTAGGTATGTTTTGAACTACTTTGATCGGGTCGTAGCGAATTCTTGCGTTCACAAAGCCTGCTTATGGTCAGGTTGTAGCGAGCTCCTTGCTGCTATGGTCGACCGTTAGCCACATGTTATAAATGCTCTTTCCAATCTTTTATTCCAGCATACAATGCCCAAAACACATCTCCGCAAAAGAATTGATGAATTTGTTATAGAATTAGCAAAGTTTGTAACTTGGGTTGCCTTCCAAAAGGCGTCTTTGTTTACTGTCAATGTTAAGTGGGATCTTGAAGTTCTACAACCTTCCTCCTTTCGACTTCTTCGTTCAACAAATACAACTTGACTCGTTGACCATTAATCATAAATGACCCGGTGGTTTCTGATGTGATTTCCACTACTCCATTTGCCAACATATTTAAGACTTGAAAAGAGCTCAACCATCTAGACTTAAATTTTCCTAAAAAACTTTTAGTTTCGAGTTGAATAATAAAAGATATTGTCCAAATTCAAACAATTTCCTGGAAATGTGTTTTTCATGCCACAATTTGACTTTCTCCTTATATAATTTATAGTTGTCATATAAGTCCATCCTCAATTCCTCCAAGTCACACAATTGTAACAACCTCTTCTCACTTGCACTCTTTAAATCCTGTTCAACTCCTTGAGCCCAATATGCTCTATGCTCAAGCTCAACCACAAGATGACATAGGTTACCATATATAAGATGATAAAGAGACATCAACAAAGATGTTTTAAACATGATTCGATATGCCCATAAAGCATCATCTAACTTAATATCCCAATCCTTTCTCGACCTTCCTACCATCTTCTCTAGCATCGGCTTCAACTCCCTATTAGCCAACTCAACTTGACCATTGGCTTCAACTCCCTAGCATCCTTATGAATATTTGGCCAATTGAAGCCGAATTGGATTACCTTAGACATGGTTTTGTTCATTGAAAAATGTCACCCACATGATAAGGGATGACAATGACCCAACACATATACACCTCATCTTCTAGGATGCACCTCCTTATCACTCCATCGGTACAAAACCTAAACAAAGGAGGTTCTTCCCAAAAATAATGCTTAGCTTCCCAAAAAAATTGTTTGTGTTGATTGAATGAGAAATCATGGGGGATGATACCTCTTACAAAAACATTTACCAAATTGGCATACCAAGGTAATGTAGCGACGACCAAAAGCATCTTATATGGAAAGTGCTCATTGATGGGGATCCCCACTCATTCTCTTGGTCCTTCAAGTCTTGAAAGATGGTTGGCGATGGTGTTCTCAAGACCCTTCTTGTCTTGTATGATCACGTTGAACTCTTAGAGCAAACCACCCATAGAATCAATCTCGACTTGGCATCTTTCTTGCTTATCAAGTACCTAATGGTTGCAGGGTCAGCGAAAAAAAATACTTGGGAGTCAATTAAGTAAGAGTGAAACTTATCCAAGGCAAAGATGATGGCTAGGAACTCCTTCTCAGTGGTTGCATAATTGATTAGAGCATCATCAAGTGTCCTACTTGCATAGTAGATCACATGCAACTTTTAATCCTTCCTTTTTCCCTACATGACTCTAATGAAAAAATCACTTGCATCACACATGAGCTCACAGGGCAAACTCTAATACAGTGCGATGATGATTGATGCTGAAATGAATTTCTATTTCAACACATTAAAGACCTCCAAACAAGCTTCATAAAAGACAAGTGTAGAATCTTTGACAAGTAGAACACAAAGGAATTTTGCAATTTTAGAAAAAAATTTCGATGAAACAACAATAAAATTCGCCATGACCTAGAAAACTCCTAATTCTTTTCACCAAAGTCGGTGTAGGAAATTTCTCTATGCACTTGATTTTGGCCCTATCAACCTTTATGCACTTAGAGGAGATTTTGCGACTAATATAATTCCTTCTTAAACCATGAAATGACACTTCTTCCAATTAAATACCAAATTGGACTCCTCATACCTAACAAGAACTTGGGTCATCGATCACGCCTTCGTCATGCTACAGACCTCCTATGGCACGATCACGCCTCTATTGTGCACGCTCGCGTTCTCGCCGTGCCCATCCCCTCTGCGAGACAAGCCTCTACCCAAGCACGCTCGCACCTCTGTTGTGCATACTTGTGCTCTCGCCATGCATGCCTCCTCCGTGAAACAAGCCTATGCCCTCTTGCACTCCTACCTTCGGATGGCTGCTCTAGCCGAGATGTCTTCCTCCCAAAGTTCTGCCTCTTCCATCTGATTCAACTACATTCCCCATTGGTTTCCCATCCCTTGCTCAGATCCATATCACGTGTTTTCCATCAAACTTATTCCAACTAGTTATCTTCTTTAGAACACGCAGTTTGCTCCATAGTTTTTATCCCTACGTATTTATTGATGACACCTTTGTTTGTCCGCCATTTATGATTATTGCCCCTTCAACTGTGCCATATAGTTCTATGACACTAGCACCTGCACCCTCAGCTTCGGCTTCTTCTAGAATACCCAATCCGATGTTTAGAAGAATGGGTTCGTAAAGATTAGCTTCTACTCAACTAGATCACCTCTTCTCTTTTTGAGGATGTACTTCCTCATGTGATCAGATTAGACACGTCTTACCTACTATGGCATTCTCTTCGTCAGGCCTTTGGTGCCCCTCCCCATACAAAAATTTTCCAACTAACTATGCAAATGCAATCTCTTAAGAAAGGAGGCAATTCAATGGCCTCTTATCTACGACAACTAAAATACCTTGCGGATGAGTTGTCAGCAATAGGTCACCCGTTCTCCGCTCCTCAGTTTAATGCCATCATCTTTCAGAATTTAGGACCTAATTATGGTGATATTGTGGCATCCCTCTCATCTAGACTTGAGTTAGCTTGTTTTGTATTTTGAATTTCATAATGTTCTCATTAGCCAAGAAATTCACCTTGTTGTGATGCATCCTCTTACTAGCATAGTATTCCCACCAGCTACCAACTATTCTTCGCTGGCTTTTGTGCTTCCACCACACTCATCTAGGCATGGTCGTAGGCATGCATCTGGAAAAGGACGTGGTCATCCTGCTGCCCTAAGACGTGACCCTGTCCTATATGTGGACATCATCGGCATAATTCGTATAAGTGCAAGTTTCTCATCCAGATTCGGCATCTACTTCGACCTCATGCTTACATAACATCAGCGACGACGTTCTTCAGCTCCATTTCTTTTAGCACTAGGTTTTTTATAGTGAATGGATTCTTGATACTAGTGCAACACATCATGTCACATCGGATCTACAATCACTTCATTCGGCCACAATTATTCTGGCTCATAGCAAACCAAGTTGGAAGTGATATGTGCTTGGGCATTAGTCATATCGAACACTCCTCTCGCCTCACCTCTTGTTCTTTTGTTTTACTTTGTAATATTTTATATGATCCTTCCATCTCCAAATCCTTATTATTTGTTTTTCAATTTACATCTCATAACAATAGTTCTTTTGAATTTCATCCTACTTTTTTTCTTGTCAAGGATTGCCAAATCACAATGTTATGCTCCATGGCCCTAATAGGCATGGAGATTGTTGACTCCCTAAGCTTCGGTATCGTGTGCTTCTCCTTCTGCATTTCTCTTCGCACTTCAATGGCATGACTATCTTGGTCATCCAACATCACAAACTGTCTACAAAGTCTTGAATTCCTTTCTTCATGCTCTAGCACCTCAAGCTACTCGTCCATCAGCTCATGTGAAGCATGTCATCTTTCCAAATCTTCTTGGTGCGTTCTAAATACACTAGGAAGCGCACTAGTCGTTCAAGTAATATATTGATAAAGAGTAAGGATGACAAACCCACAAGGACTAATGTAACCTAGCCTTATCTAATTCTAGAGTAATAGAGAAAATATTCAATTAAATTGTTATCCAAACTATAGAAAAAAAGAAAAAAAAAACTAACTAGATGAACATGATAAGATCAAATCAGATAAGGTTGGGAAATTAGGAACTCTATCTCACCACTACTTCATATTGGATCAAATTCAAGAACAGATTGAATCTACTGATGGACTGAGAATTGCCTAAATTATGATCTCCTAAATATGTGCAATCACCTATCTTAAATTCAGATTAATCGGGACGTTCAAACGAATCCACCCTAAAGCAGAGGAGAATAACAATCATGTTCCAAAAGAAACAATTCACTAAAATTCAATCTAAAATAGGGTTCACAAACTCCTAATACAAATGATTAAAACAAAAGAATAATTCCAACAGAAGATGAAGGAAAAAAGAATCAAACTTTAAATCTCAACACCGCCTTGTCCTTGATCTCTGCAAATATCTTCAATGCTTGGCTCTGGCTCTGGCAACAATCCTCTCTTTTCATTCCTATATATCAATTTTTTCTATCTGCTGCTCTCTTTGTTTTTCTTATGTTTCCCCTTTTATACCCCTCTATAGATTAGGGTTCCATAGGGATTGCACAATAATCTCCACTTTCGATCAACGGTTGTGATAAAATCTCTTTAAAAGTCTCTTCTAAATCTTCAGAAACATCTTTTAAGCATTAACTTAAAGTCCTAGATCAGATAGACTTCTTCCCGACTGTCAAATATTATTGGATTCACGAAAATATCAAATCTCGTAACTCTCTCACAGCCCGTGATGTACTATCACAGCCTGTAACTCGAATGCATGTCGAGTCTTCAAGGGTGATTCCCCATACTTTCGGCCCGTGATGGATCATCACGGCCCATAGCACGTTCGCTGTAACCGGTGACCGCCTCGGTAAACATCGTGATGCATGATTACGCATTGTGACTTGCTACGTTACGGCCCGTAACACATTGTAATGACCCATAACGTGTTGAATTGCTGAATTGTTGCCATTGTAAGGTCATAACTTCACCATCGCGGACAGAGGAGCCTGTAATAGAATATCATGACCCGTAACACATTGAATTGAAGTTGCATTGCGCCAGTCAAGGTTGTAATATGGATGTTGCGGCCCATGATGGCTTTCGTTTCAGCTGCTACTGCTTCATCACGTCCAGTATTGATTCATCACGGCCCGTGATGAAAACTGGATGTTGATTTCCTCTCCATAAATGTGCTCTTTTGTGAGTCGATTCCTGCCCTTAGCCTCTTAAGCTGATTTTCTACAAAATAAACACCAACAAGAATATAATTCGGACTTGAAATTATATGAACAAATAAAGAATAAAATGGATGCATCCCATGCAAGAATGACTTAAAATCACACCGAATGCATGCCCTAAAATATATTATAAAATGCATGCATTACTTCTCGATAACTGCTTCCGCCAGTCTGGTCATGTAGTAGTAATTCATTAGATCTTGTTTATGTTGAAGTTTGGGGTCCTCTCCCAATCTCATCTTCTCAAGGACACCATTTTTTTTTATTTTGTTTTTAGATGACTATTCCAAATTTGCGTGGTATTTCCCCTTTTGCAATAAATATGATGTTAAGCCATATTTCTTTCTTTTCAAGCCTTAGTTGAACGTCAATTTTTGTGTAAGATTCATTTTCTTGATTCTGCTTTTGGTGGAGACTTTAGAGCTTTACAATCTCATTTCCTCTCTTGTGGCATTCAACATAAATTAATTTGTCCACATACTCATGAACAAAATGGCTATCAAATGCAAAATTTGTCACGCTACTGAAACTGCTTTAGCCTAACTTGCACATTCCTCTGTTCCTCGTCATTTTTGGCAATTTGCCTTTGACATTGTAATATATTTAATCAATCGACTATCTTCCATGATGTTGAATCGTGTCTCTCCCTTTGAAAAGATATTAATAAGCCTCCTTCTTATATGTTCTTGATAATTTTTGAATGTGCTGTTTATCCTTATTTGCATTTGATGAGTGGCTAGAAACACCATTTTCACTCCTTATTCATGTCACCTTTTGGTCGTGTTTTGCATGCCATTTGAGGCTTTCTTGCCACATTTTTACCAAATTGCAACATTTCTATATTTAACTAACTCATTTTAAGGAAATAATGCATCTCGTTATAAAATTGGGTTATTATGCAATTCTGGAGCTAATAATGCAGAAATAGGAAAACAATAATCCGACCCTTCATTTCCCAATTCCAATCGCCACCATTGATGAAGGAAATCCCCACAATCAAGAGGAAAACTTTCAAAGAGGGTTTCCTGTTCAAGCCGGACCCAATTATGGAAACATATTACAAATCAATTAAGGAAACTATGACAGCTTGAAGTAATGCAACCACAATTAAAGGGATCACAATTCAAGATCAAATCCGCACAAATAAAGAAAGAGATCACCAAGATGCCTTAGTCCGCAAGGTTATTCTTTTGGAGCAAACTACCAGCTATTATTGGAGATCATAACAGTACCGACAATTAATTGGAGATTATAATAGCAAACCACCGACAGTTATTGGAGATATCAATCGCACAGTAACGGTGAATTTCCCCTTGAACAAGACACGATGGAGAGGCAAATTGAGGGAGTCTATTTAAAGAGAAGACCAACATCATTCAAAGGGGAGTTCGGTCAGGAAATCTCTTGAGTGAAACCAAGGAAGAAGCTGCCTCTGAAGCCTTTAGTTTTCGAAATAATGTTCCTACTATCCCTCATGGGACTTAGGGGCTAGTTTAGTTTATTTTTAAGGCTCTGTGAAGCCCCAGGAAGACTTTATAGTTGTCATATTTTCTCATCAATGAAATGTTTATAGTCTTTTAATTAGATTGCAAGTTTGGTTCTTTACCGCCATGTGTTTAATGCTTGTAAATGATTTAAGGTGACAATTTTGTTCGCATGATCATCCTCTCAAGTGTAGGTTTCCTAATACGATCCAAGCCTGGAAATGATCACTCATAGTGGTGCATCTATCACAACCAGAAAATTGTCGCACATCACAACCCCGATTATCACTTGTGACAACACTTGTGATGAGGCTGTGATGAACCTAGAAATTGATTTAACGTTTTGATTTAATCGAAAAATAGTTACTTATGAAACGCTCAATCTTTCTCAAGTTAGTTCAATGGAAGTTGACTGACTTTATCCTTTGTCGATTTCGAAAGACTTGCAATATCTTTGATAGTCTATATTTTTTTATCAAAGTTGTTTCTCTTCATTTGGGTCAAGCCTTGACATAAATCACCTGAGGTTGTGTAACCGATGAATCTATCACAAATGTTGAGAAACAATATTTTCTTGAATTTCCATCAATTTACAAATTATCTTCATTCGGGTCAAACTCGAGGTTGTGTAACCGAGGAGTTTGTCACAACTATTGAGAATCGAGAAATCCTTGAACTGGTCATATCCCTAAGTCTACGTTTGTTCTTCTTCATCTGAACCAAGCCTTGATCAGATCGCCCAAGGTCGTATAACCAAGGAATCTGTCATGATTGTTGACGAACAACTAGCTTTGATAGACGGGTGTGACTATTCCCTATTTTATATGTCTCACATTAAGATGACCAATTGGTATGCATTTTCGGGAAGCATTAATCGCTATCAATAGTCTTGGTAGCAACTCTTTATTTGGGATTACCCTTGACTGGGAACTCTCAAGGTCATGTAACTGGGGAACCTGTCATGACTAGAAGTGTTCGCTTGTGACGATCCATATGTTAGGTCCGACACCAACCTGAGTCCTTGTATGTACATCCTCTCATGGACCAAGCCTTGGCGGGATCGTCTGGGGTTGCATGCAAAGGAATATAGCATAATAGGGGAAAAATGTTAGCTTGTGATGATGGGTTGTGACAACTTAACAGATTAATTTGAGCATATTATTTTTAAAGGATTTCAAGGGATATTCCTGTGATGACAGTGGATCGTTCCCTTGGATAACTTTCTCAATCTATCTAAGAATTTGAACAATGAGTTCTTGGATTGGATCAGTGAGCAGTGGAATGCCGCATGGTTTTGTTCTTTGAACTCCTCATAGAATCGATTCATTCAGTTTAATTTTTTGACAGCTACAAATGAGCCTGGAGTGGAACTTTGCCTTTAAAATGTTTTTATCATCGATATTTCAGCTATTTTCTTTCTCGTATTTAAAAACCCAAAAACAAACCCAACCAACAACATTTTCTCCTTAGGACTAGTGTAGTTGAGTTAAGAATCTTCATGGAAACCTAGTTGACCAGTCCGTGGATCGACCCCAAAGTACTACAATTACCCGTGCACTTGCTGAAGCAGTAGTTGTGTAATTTGTTGTTTTGTAAATTTTAAAACTTGTCTTGCAGTGTACAACCGAGTGTCATTATAGTTGTCAAAACATGTCACAATCGGATCTTTCCTGTTATAACCTGACCTGTTACACGATGCGCGTCAAGTTTTTGGCGTCGTTGCTTGGGACTAGTGACCAACTAATTATAGCAACTCTTCTCTCGATTAAACTAGACTTTTCATGATCATTGTTTATATCACCATTTGATGTTTCTTTTTCTTTACTGATTTGTAGATCATTGCATGCGCAAAACTCTAAGACCTGAAGAATTAGTTCCGATCGATCCTAAGATCGAAAGGACCTTTAGGGAAAGAAGGCAACAACAAAGAAATGCTCGATCTAGGACTCTAGAGCCTAGACTTGACATAGATCCGATTACTGAAATCCTAATCCAATGGCAAACCAAAACGCCACTAATGTTGCAGATCATAGGCCTTTAAACGAATTCAATACTCATGGTAACATTGACCTATCTCCCAGTACTGTGAATCCTAAAATTTTAAATTCTGGTTGCACTGAATCCTGTGCTTGTCACAGTTGTCCAAAGAAATCAATTTGCTAGCTTAGCTAATGAATATCCCACTGCTTATATGTAAACTTTTCTTGAATTATGAATACTTTTAAGATTAATGGTGTTACTAATGATGTCACAAGGCTACGTTTGTTTTCATTCTCTTTGAGAAACAGAGCTAAAGCCTAGTTGAGATCCAAAGAAGCCAATTCTATTGTCACCTAGGGATCAACTGGTGATACAATTTATGTGCGAATTTTTCCCATCGGGCAACACTAGTCATCTTTCCTCAGATCACAAGCTTCTACTAGAAGAATAACGAATCATTCTTTGAGGCATGGAAGCACTTCAAAGCTTTGTTGAGGAGTTGTCCTCATCATGGCTTCGAGAAGGGGATGCTAGCAATGTTCTATAATGGACTCCTATCCCGAAATAGATTGTCTCTTGATGCAGTCGCTGGTGGTTCTTTTGTGAACAAGAATGTCAATGATGCCTACAAGATCATTAATGACATGGCCTGAAACAACCATGGCACCGCTCAAGACCAAAACAATGGCAAAGAAGTTCAAACATGTTCTAGCACTGGAGATTGGGACCAAATCAAACACAAGGTGGAGGACGCTATACAGAAAGCACTTGAGAAAATCACCCTCTACGCTGATCACAACCAATCGTCACAAGTTGGTTGTGTCAGCACTGGTGACATGAGGTGTGACAATTACGACGGTGCCGACCATCTTGCTACTTCTTGTGAGTTCTATCCCTTTCAACCATCACCACCTTACTATGTCCAAGACCTTGAAGAACAACAATTGAATGTTGTTATAGCTTTTGGTCAGCAAAACGAGCAGAGACCATAGAACAACACTTTTTTTCCAAACCTATAACCCTGGTTGGTGAAATCACCCAAATTTTTCCTACCGAAACAACCATTACCAGCACCAGCTCAATAGTCAAACTTCATACCGAACAACCAATTCCAAAACACCCAATTCCAAAACACCCAATTCAAATCATTACCTACTCCAAACTCGCTTGCCCTGCAAAATCCAAACACCAACAACCAACTTGCACTACCCTCTCCCAAGTCCAAACTCGAACTAATGATGGAGAATTTGATGCAACAACAGGTAATGACAAGAAAAGGTATACCCAAATAGCTTGACCCAACCTCCAAAAAACTTACCCCGAGCTTCATTTTTTGTAAACAATTTCTGCTGATTTATTTCTATTATTTGTATTCTGAATATTCAGCATTACTATAGTTGGATTTTGAGAATCAAGGCTAATTTAAGGAGGTTTAGCCGGATTCCATGATTTCAGCGATTCGAACATTTGAAATTTGAAAATCCTTCTCTTTTTGTTACAACTGAGGAACCAGGGGAACTTCCATAACTGCCCCCGAATTTTGCGGAGGTTACTCGCCGGATATTGCGGAGCTTACCCCTCACCTGACAGAGATTTTGGAGATTCTGGGGATTTCGAATTCCTTTGACCTCCATATTTTGAGGAATCAATAGAGGGGATCTGAGGACGACACGGAGGAGGATAAAATGAGAAAGAAGACACAAACGAAATGAGGGGGAGACGCTGGAGCTGATCTATTATTTTCTGCACTTAGTGAATTTCCGATGAAACAATGTTGGCCGAACTATTTTATTATTTTGTAACTATTAGCCCCAGGATGTCCGGCTATACTCTTATCGTCGGAATCCTGGGGGAACCTCTGTTCAATCTGATCTGCTCTGAAATATTTTGAGCTTCATTTCCAATATTGCCTACTTGATCTCGCGCTATGATTTTTTATTTAAGATTTTGTATTTGTTTTCTTGTTGTTCGTTTGGTTATTCCCAAGTGCGCACTGTCCACAAGGGACTTATAGTGTTGCCATCTTCACACAATGAATTGAGAGGTTCGTGATGAAGTTTGGGGGAACCTTAGTCCAAGTTATGCCTTCTGAGTTAGGGGATAGGTGAGAGTTTGCCCCTACCTCTGGAGCTTGTCTCTGGAACTTGGGTGTCAAGATTTATATTTTTGTTGAGATTTAAGATGGTGAGATCTCCTCCTAGAGAGAGAGAGTTTGACTATAGCCAGATTACATTTGGTCAAGCCTTGAGCCTCCACCTCAAGAGCGGGAAGGTGCAAGGTAGAGCAATGACCGCGAGAACGGGATTGCCTTGACCCATGGTGTAAGGGCCTGGGCGACTTCATATATTTTCACGTCAAAGAGCAGATGGGTGTGATTCAAAGGTGAACCCAGGGTTCTGGTGTCCTCTCCTCATTTGAATTATCTTTCTTTTAATTTCTGCATTCTCTATTTTAAAAAACCCAAAAAAAAACTTATTTCTGTTTCAATTTGATTACCCCTCACCTATTCCGGTTGGGCTTGGATCTCTAGTGTCAACCCCAACCACAAAGGCTTGTCTGAGGAAAAGTAGACATAGATTCGTGAAAGCGAAGTTTCCCTGTGGATCGATGCCTGAAGTACTCGACGATTGCCATATACTTGCGGTGATAGGAGTGTGCTCGTTTTATAAATATTAAAATTTGAAGTGAAGACAACTTTTACAGAAGATTGACCCTCGCTTTACGCCCTAACATGTGGTCATTTTCTATCGTACCCCACACTTCGCATCAACAGGCCTCCCTGATGAGCTTTCAGCAACAACAAAGTCAAACACTTCAGCAACATAGTGAGACCATGCAGCAGTATTCTCCAAGATCGAGGGTTTGTCCACGCACAACAAGATGTTGGAGACTCAGATTGCCCAGCAAGCTTAGTCCTTAGCAAGAAGACCTAGAGTCTTGCATGTCAACCTAAAGCAAATCCTAAAGAGCAGTGCAAGGTCGTTGTTCTTTGAAATGGCAAGGAGTTTGAGTCAAGAGGACCGATTACTGAGCCACATTCCATCCTCTTCATCACCTTATGTCAACCCTAATGAAGAAGAGGAAGACATTGAAGATGTGCCTACTGGTGAATTTTCATCAAGTCAAGATGATCATCACCATCTGATGTCACAAGAGTATCACAACCATCATCTCCACCCGCTTGTGACAATGCTACATCGAAAGATCAACCCAAGGTGACCATCACAGTTGATTACTAGCCAGTAGTTCCATTCCCTTAGCGCTTGACGAAGGCTCAAAAGGATCAACAATTCACCAGGTTCCTTGAAGTTCTGAAAAAATTTCATGTGAACATTCCATTTGTAGAGGCGATCCAGCAGATGCCGACATACACAAAGTTCATGAAAGATATCCTTTCGAAGAAGAAGGATTGATGTTCAAGAGACAGTGTCCCTAGCTGAACGAGCAAGTGCCGCCATTCTGAATCGACTTCCATCGAAGTTGAAGGACCCCGAGAGTTTCTTCATTCCCTACGAAATTGGATTCTTGAAGGTCAGCCGATCATTATGTGATCTAGAGTCGTCAGCGTCATTCCACTATCTTTATCTAAGAAGTGAAATCTTGCAAGATGAAACCTAAAAGCATGATTCTACAGTTGGTTGATCGTTCAATCAAACGTCCCGAGGGTATCCTTGAAGATGTGCTGATCTGCATCAGAAAATTCTATATTCCCGCCGATTTTATTGTCCTGGATGGACGAAGACAACATCATGTTGCTGATCCTAGGTTGTCCATTCCTTGCTACCGCCAAGGCAGTGATCAACATGAAGAATGGTAAGCTATCTTTCCAAATTGGCAAGGACAAAATCGAGTTTAATCTGAACAAGGTGTTGAAATGTCCTGATTTTGAACAAAACGCTGACTTCTCTACTGAAATTGTTCAAGAGATTGTTGAAGAAATTTCGGCCGAAATACATCAGACTAACCCTCTGCTGAATTGCTTACTCAATTATGAAGAAGAAGAATCCCAAGATCCAGACGTTAAAGCCTACAAGAAGATCTTGGATGACAAGGCGGAATATGAAGAAATTAAAGTTGAAAAGATATTACAAGTGGCGTTACCATCAACATTACTACCTGCATCACAATCTGCCCGTGACAACAAAGGACTGCCAAAGGTGGAATTGAAGATACTTCCTTCTACCTTGAGGTATGAATTCCTAGGCCCTGAGTCCACTTATCCTGTCATTGTTAGTTCTGCTTTAGATCCTAATCACGCCAATTATTAGATGTTCTCAAGTCCCATAGAAAAGCTATTGAATACTCCCTGGATGACATTAGGGGTATCAATCATGCTATTGGTATGCATAAAATTCCCATAGAGGAAGCCTCTCAACCTTCCATTGTAGGCCAAAGATGGTTGAATCATAACATGAAAGTTGTAGTCAAATCTGAAGTTCTTAAATTGCTAGATGCAGGAGTCATTTACCCCATATCTGATAGTAACTGGGTTACTGTTGTTCAAGTTGTCCCTAAAAAGGGGGGCATCACTGTGGTGCCTAATGAAAAAGAAGAATTGACCCCCTCCAGATTTGTCACAGGCTGGAGGATGTTTATTGATTTCCGAAGGTTGAATAAAGCGACTCAGAAAGATCACTTCCCACTGCCTTTCATAGATCGATGTTAGAAAGATTAGTCATGCACAATTATTTCTGTTATGTAGATGGCTTTTCAGGAGTTTTAAAAATTCCCATTCACCCTAATGATCAAGAAAAAACCATGTTAACTTGTCCATATGGAACCTTTGCATATCGAATGATGCCATTTGGTTTGTGCAACGCACTGGCCGCATTTCAACGTGCTATGATGTCTATTTTGCCGTACTTCATTGAAAATATTATGGAGGTATTCATGAACAACTTCTCGATCTATGGATCTTCCTTTGCATCTTGTCTAACGAATCTTGAGAAAGTTTTGCATAGATATGAACAAGTGGATCTAGTATTCAATTGGGAGAAGTGTCATTTCATGGTACGCAAAGGTGTGGTTCTCGGCCACATTATCTTCGAGTATGGGATCGAAGTCGACAAAGCAAAGGTGGAAGTCATTGAGAAGCTTCATCCACCTACAAACATCAAGGGAGTGTGATCTTTCTTTGGACACACAGGTTTCTACTGTAGGTTCATAAAGGATTTTGGCAAGATTGCAAAAGCACTAACCAAATTATTGCAGAAAGATGTGGAGTTTCATTTTGATCAATCATTCCTAGAAGCTTTTGAGAAAAGAAAGATTGCCCTCATGATCGCACCTATTGTCAAAACACCTGATTGGTCTCTCCCATTTAAGATCATGTGCGATGCAAGCGATTTTGCAATTGGAGCTGTTTTGGGGTAGAAGTTTGATAAAGCTCATCATGTGATTTATCATGCAAGTCGAACCCTAGATCCGACTTAGAAGAATTACAACATCATTGAGAAAGAACTTCTCGATGTAGTGTTCGCCATTGACAAGTTTTGACAATATCTACTAGGCTCCAAAGTTATCATCTATAATGATCATCAAGCTATCCGACAGTTGCTGATGAAGAAAGAGGCAAAGCATGTCATCAGATGGATCCTACTTCTCTAGGTGTTCGACTTGGAGATTAAAGACAAAAGTGGCTCTGAAAATCTTGTTGTTGATCATTTGGCTCGGCTCTGTTTTCAAACAGAAGCATAGTCACAACCAGAGTCACAAGTAGCGTCACAACTGTTATCACAATCGCTGCCACAGCGCTATCACAAGCGTTGTCACAAGCGCTATCATGACTGATCTATGACGACTTTCCTGACGAGAACTTATATGCTTTAGTGAACTCAAATCTTCCATGGTTCATTGACATCGCCAATATCTTAGCAGCTGGAGTGCTGCCACCCAAGATGAATCATCAACAAAGGAAACACTTCTTTTCTGAACTAAAGAATTACTACTGGGACAACCCCATGCTATTCAAGAAATATGCAGATGGCCTATTTCGAAGATGTATCCCTGAAGAAGACGTCCACAAAATAATTGAGCATTGACACTCATCCCTTTATGGTGGCTATGGCGGAGCGCAAAGGACAACCGCCAAAATCCTTCAAGAAGGCTTCTATTGGCCTTCATTATTTAGAGATGTTTACAATTATGTTGCTTCCTGCGATAGCTGTCAAAGGAGCGGTAACATATCCAGAAAACATGAGGTGCCACTTAAGAGCATCCTCAAAGTGGAGTTGTTCGATGTGTGAGAGATCGACTACATGGGCCCGTTCCCCAATTCAGGGTGATACAAATATATACTTGTTATCGTCGTTTATGTTTCTAAATGGGTTGAAGCCACGCCTATTGATTCCTGTTATTCTAAGACTATGCAGAGGTTGTTCAAGAAAGTGATCTTTCCCAGGTTTGGAGTTCCTGAAGCCATCATCAGCGATGGAGGGAAGCACTTCTTGGAAAGGGAACTTGAGAATTTGTTCTACGAATATGGTATCATGCACAAGGTCGCAACTCCTTATCACCCACAGACGAGTGGGCAAGTCGAGGTATCCAATTGATAAATAGGGACCATCTTGAAAAAGATGGTTATAAAATCACGAAAGGATTGGAGAAGCCGACTTGATGAAGCACTATGGGCATATACCTCACAACCTACAAAATGTCATTAGGTACAACTCCTTATCGACTTGTCTATGGGAAGTCATGTCACTTTCCTATTGAATTGCAGCATAAGGCATATTGGGCAATCAAGGATATTAACATAGATATGAAGACCACTGGAGAAGAAAGGATGTTGCAACTTGCCGAGCTAGAAGAATTGCGCCTTGATGCATATGACAGTTCTCGAAGGCCTGGCATGATAAGAGAATTCTGAAGAATCTCTTTAAAATAGGAGATCATGTCGTTCTATTCAATTCTAGATTCAAGTTATTCCCTAGAAAACTAAAGACTCGATGGTCGAGTCCATTCGTCGTTACTAAGGTATTCAACTATGGAGTTCTGGAGCTTGCCACTCCTCATGGGAAAACATTCAAAGTTAACGGGCATATGGTTAAGCTATATCATCAAGGAGAAGACACATCACTCGTGGAACGTCACAACCTGTGGATCCGCTTGTGATACAACTTGACTAAGATCCGGATATCAACAAAGTCTAGCAAGGACTATAACTAGAGCACTTTAGCAGCAACGCATGATTTCATTTTACTTTTATTTTCTTTTCTATTTTAGATGTTAGGATTGGTGGAATGAATCTAAGATGTCACTCACGAAAGCCGACAAGTTTGTGATGCACAACAACCCACAAGCTTGCGATGGTAAGTCATTTTTGTTCTGATAAAATTTTTTGAGTCTGTGTTTTGTACAGGTAACAAGTCAGGCAGGGTTTGGTAGTGATACACCACCTATGATGAGTTCGATTGTGAATTTGGTCTGGTCAGAACCCAATATTCAACACTTGCACCAAAAAGCGAGTTTACGGTGGCATGTTCGTGGAGTCAATTCATCCATCCGTTAAAACCCAACTCAAACTCGGATTTGTAATCTCCTTCGGACTCGAGGACTTTCAAATTTAAATAGATTTCACATCCTCCTACACATGCCATCACAATCGCCGCATCCACACAGAGATCGACGTAATCAACGACTCTTTTCTCGCCCTCATCACTGCCTTTTATTACAACATCCATCGTCACCGCCTTTTAATCCGGCCTCGTCTATATAAACACCACCACACAAACCTTAAACCCACCTTGCCTTGTTGCCTAAATCCTGAACCTTCGCCTCCCAGTTCCACCGTGAAAAGAGCACCACAAATTTGTTTTCCCTGAGCACTCACAATTTGTTCTTCCCTGTCAAGATGGTGTCCACTTGCAGCCAGAAGAAGAAGGAATGGACGAAAACTAAGCAGAAGAAGATCACGAAGAAGGTCGTCTCTTGACCCAATGCCAATAGGCCTCGTATTATCGATTGGACGGGGGAAGAGATTGAGGAAAACCACATCTCCTCATCTTGTGCGCGGCAAAGATCCTAAAGCCTAAAGAGAAGAGCGAATCGTCACAACCGATACTGCCCAGCATTAAGACACCGACAGTGCCGCCGCAGGCGATGACCACATCCACTAAATTTTTGTCGGCGACAACTACACAAGGGGCCAAGAAGACTAAGGAGGTTCCATCACCTCAGTTTGCTATCACCTCCTATGTTCTCAATGCATCACCACCAGAGGAGGAGACGAAGGAAGCCTCCTAGAAGCTCGATTCCAGACTCCTCCGGAGTCACCCCAATCGCCATCTCATCCGCACTCTTCAGCACCTCCACCTTCATCTTACTCCTTTCTCCTTTGCCTTCACCACCGAGACCACCACCATCATCGTTAACCCTTGTTCTCTCGCCACCAAACCCTCCGATCACCATCTGACCAACTCGATGGTGATGAATTTATCCACTTCAGACCATACAATCGAGACTTCTTGTTGACCCTTCAAGAATTAAACAGAGCGCTCAACCTCCCAACTGTCGGCCTCCAATCACCAATGAAACATTTCAAGCGCCGAGAGGCCAGGGAGTGGGTCACTAGAAAAAAGATAGACGACATCAAGAAGACAAAGTCACTCCATCCAGAACCCGATGTTCAGGTATATACAGTGAGTCCTCTATAACACGATTTTTGGCAGGACCAATTCTGAATCCAAGGTTCGTGAGTCCGAGTTGTTCATCATATGGGGGATAATCAAGGGAGTGCAAATCAACATCGGCGCCCTACTCCTGGACCATCTGGTCAAGCTCTTTTCTAATACCACCGGCGCCATATGCATCACGAGCCTCATCACCCCCATCGCCACAAGCCTTGGATTCAGCCTCCAAGGACTCCGACTAGCAAAAGGAAGCGGCTATATCGACATCTTGAACCTTATCCATATGAAGTTCCTCTATCAAAAGGACGATGGCCTTCGCTTTGATCACACCGACGACATGCTCCTTCTCCCCTGCCCCACAAAGACAAGCATCATGAAGGGATAACACTGGCTGATCCAGTAACGAGGAGAATGACAACACCATTATGATGTCCATGCCTGTACCTAAGAAGAAGAAGAGGAAGGCATCTACCACTGTCGACCCTGTTACCACTAGCGTCACTAGCGGAATCACAACCGAGACACCATGCAAGAAGAAGTTTGCATGGGGTCAAAGTTCAGGCAGAAATTTGACACTTACCACAACAACCCTTAGATCTTAGAATTTGACTATCCAAGTAACAATCTAGCCTCCTATTTTTTCCCAAGGTAGATCAAGAGTAAAAACATGAGTGAGAGAAAATTGAGAAAAAAACATCCACGTGTGAAAACCGAAGTCAATTTTTGCTTCACAGTTATCGTCACAACCATCGTCACCACCCAACTTGTAATACCACTTGTGACGATTGTAAAACATATGAGCCTGAGTAATCAAGAGGGTTATGCGAACCCCACAGTAAAAAGAGGGTTAATTGAACCCCATTGTGAGGATGAGCTTGAAAGATAAAGAGGGTTAGTCTAACCCCACAAATGAGAAAAGAGGGTTAGTTGAACACCATTGAGCGTCCAAAGCAAGATCAGCGCTCTAGATTTCATTAGCGTGACCCAATGCCCGTACCTAGTCACACCCTCTGAAGTCTTATACAATCTATTTGTGTTATTGTGATGTTTCTTTTCTAAGGATTTTCATATTCAAGATGAGGGAAGAAAAATGTTGAACACCTAGGGCTTGTTCTAATATAAGGAAATAGGAGTTTTGAGCTTGTTAATCTGAGTGATGAAATCTTAGCTCTAAAAGGTGACTATGGCAAGTTGTCAAGGATCTCATGTATATAGTCAAGCATAGGTCCGATCTTCATTGATCTCAAAAATAAAGGATAATCTATTAAGAACACACCTTAAATGTTGTTGGGATGTGATGTGCATTGGACTCATTTACTAACAAGTTTATTTTCACTAATGTGATTTTTTCTCTTAAATTCCCTAATTTTTCTTGAGGACAAGCAAAGATTCAAGCTTGCGGTAGTTGATGAGCGGCTAAAAACACCATTTTCACCCCTCATTCATGTCACCTTTTGGTCGTGTTTTGCATGCCACTTGAGGCTTTCTTGCCACCTTTTTACCAAATTACAATATTTCTATATTTAACTAATCCAGTTTAAGGAAATATTGCATCTCATTATAAAATTGGATTTATTATGCAATTTTGGAGCTAATAATGCAGAAATAGGCAAACAAGGATCCGACCCTTCATTTCCCAATTCCAATCGCCACCATTGATGAAGGAAATCTGCACAATCAAGAGGCAAATTTTCAAAGAGGGTTTCCAATTCAAGTCAGCCCCAATTATGGAAACATGTTACAGACCAATTAAGGAAAGTATGGCGGCTTGAAGGAGTGCAACCACAATTGAAGGGATCACAATTCAAGATCAAATCCAGACAAATAAGGAAAGAGATCACCAAGATGCCTTGGTTTGCAAGGTTATTTTGGGCAAACTACCAGCAGTTATTGGAGATCATTACAATGAACTATCGATAGTTAATTGGAGGATTCCAACAGCAAACCACTGGCAGTTATTGGAGATCTCAATCGCACGGTCACGGTGAACTTCCCCTTGATCAAGACACAATGGAGAGGCGACTTAAGGGAGTCTATTTAGGGGTGTTCAAGGGTCGGGTTTGACCCGATCCAAACTCAAATCCGACCCAACCCAATTGATTTTGTTCGGGATGGGTTGGGTCGATAATGTAGGATCCGAATGGCACCAAGAGGGGGGGGGGGGTGAA